>ML242279.1:0-50160 GCA_005239495.1 Nicotiana undulata
GCACCCTCACCTACGCGATCACACTGCTTTATTTCCTTCTACTCTGCGATCGCATCTTTACACATGCGATCACATAGAGCATTTTTCACCTACCCCAAATTAACTCTCTACGATCGCACTACTTCTCCTGCGATCGCAGTGAACAATTTCACTGTGCAAAAATACCAGAAAACCAGCAATTGTTCTAAGTCCAAATGAGTCCGTAAATCACCCGAAATCAATCCCGAGCCCCTCGGGACCCGACCAAATATACTAACACATCCCATAACATCATTCATACTTAGTCGCACTCTCGAAACACCAAAACTAACATCAAAACTCCAAATTCTCATCCAAGTCAAGCCTATGATTTCCAAAAACTTCCGAAACTCGCATTTGATCAGAAACCCAACCAAATCATCTCCGAATGACCTAAAATTTTGCGGGCAAGTCCAAAATGACCTACCGAAGCTACAGAAACTCTCGGAATCCCATTTAGACCCTCGGATCAAAATCTCGCCTATCAACCGGAATTCGCCAAAATACTAACTTCGCCAATTCAAGCCTAATTCTACANTGCATGTTTCACGTAATGACAGGCCGGGTCGTTACAGTTTTCTTTCGGGCTTTTGTTTTGAGATGGGAACAGCCTCTAGTTCTTCAGCAGTTGTTTTGATACATTCTTCTTCTTCCGATTCATGAATGAAATCTGGTATGGAGTCTATGTCCGTATGTTCTGGCTCATTCTTGATGTTTACAGGATTTGTTTTGTCATTATCTTCTTCTGTACCTATTAGAATATTTATTTCTTTGGTACGTAGCTGATCAGAAGTTTGTTCCATACTTGTTGGTTGATAAGCCTCTGTTCGACAATTCGTTGTTTCTTCCGCATCTCTTTTACTGTTAAGAGATATCGAGTTAATATTTCTTGAGGTTTGTTGGTCGCCCCTGATATGCCTTATTCCCCATTTGGAAGGGAATTTTATTACTTGATGTGAAGTAGATGGAACTGCTTTCATATCATGAATCCATGGTCTTCCCAGGATGACGTACTAAGCCATTTCTATATCAATGACTTGGAATTTTGCTTTTTTGATTACTCCTTCAGCGTAAGTGTTGAGTTCAATCTCACCTTTAGTTATCATTGTTGAATCGTCAAACCCAGATATGGCTCGAACCTTTGGAATCAATGTGTTTTCTACTAGCATTTCTTCTATGACTTTCATCAAAATAATATTGACTGAACTGCCTGGATCAATCAACACCCTTTTAACGTTAGTGTCATGAATGAGTAGGGATATTACCAGCGCGTCATTTTGTGGAAGTGTTAATCCACCAAAGTCTGCGTCGTCAAAATATATTTGCTCTTTGCTCATTTATTTTCGAACCCGCATTCCATGGGTGTTCGTGACCTTTGAAGTTAACTGGCAGATTATCCCGTTTACTTCTTATCCTCCATATATTACATTAATAGTCCATTTTGGGGAAGGTGGCTTTGGTGGCTCCTGCCTGTTTTTCATATATGCCTGTTTACCTTTATCACTAAACAAGTCCGTTAAATAACCTTGTTTTAATAAATGTTCTATTTCACCTTGTAAATATCTACAGTATGTCGTTCTATGGCCGTGATCATTTTGGAATTCACACCATTGATCAAGGTTCCTCCTGTTAGGGTTGGAACACATTTCTTTAGGCCATTTAACCTTGTCTCCCATACTTCTTAGTATTGAGACAAGCTCAGTGCTGCTTATATTAAAGTTATGGTGTCCAATTCGGGTAATATTCCGAAATTGTTCATCTCGATCTATCCTGGATCTAAATGAGGATGAGTTCATATCTCTTCCTGAAGGTTTTGTATTTTCAGACCTAGGACGTAGGTCACGTCTCGAGGGTCCTAAGTAAGGATCATACCTGTTTTTACCTGACTTTTTCTCGGGCTCTAGCTGCCTTGTTTTGTGATATTCTTCATCTTTTGATCGTGTGAATTTAATGCTCTTCAATTCTTAATTTAGTATTGTACCTGTTGTATACGTCATTCCATGTTGTGGCTGGGAATTCTCTTAGACTTTCTTTAAGTCGTCTCGTGGCTTCTGAACTTTTATCGTTCAAGTTGCTTGTGAATGCCATAGCTGCCCAGTTGTCGGGCACCCTTGGTAATTGCATTCTTTCCCTTTGAAACCTGTCTACAAACTCACGAAGCAATTCTTTGTCTCCTTGCTTTATTTTAAATATATCTTCCATTCGTTTTTCAACTTTTTGTGCACCAGAATGTGCTTTTATAAATAAATCTGCAAGCTCAACAAAAGAATTTATAGAGTTCTCAAGGAGAAGAGCATACTAGGTTAAAGCTCCTTTCGTAAGTGTTTCTCCGAATTTTTTGACAAGGACTGATTTTATTTCCTCTTTTGTCAAATCGTTGCCTTTTACTCCAGTAGTGAAAGTAGTCACGTGATCACGTGGGTCAGTCGTTCCATCGTATTTATGGACATCGGGCATTCTAAACTTCTTAGGTATAAGTAGTNATTCGTTTTGTTCCTTTATCTTCTTCTGCATAAATAACAATAAATTTTGTAATTCTGAATTACTAGTCGTACCTGGTCGTGTTTCAGGAGATGTATTGAGAGTTTCATTCCTGGTTGAATTTGTTAACTCCACTTGCAAATCTTCTACTGGAATTGCATTATTTAGTGGCGGTGTCGGTGGCATTAGAGGTACTTGTGGTAATCCTCTTGCAAATTCTCGCAAAGCTTGTCCTACGTAGTCTGCAATCATTTGCCTTATTTGATCTAATTCCTCCGGCTGTTCATTATTGTTATGATTGCCAGCTCTTTCAGGAGATGGTTCTCTCGAAGTTCGTGGATTTCCTCAAGGAGGAGTTGAAGTTGGGGTTTCACTCCCTTTCTTGTTGTTATCGTCATTATTGCTGACGTTGTTGTTGTTGAAATTCGACATGATTTTAAGGATATCGATTGGTAGTGAAAATGATGATTATCAGATTCCCGGTAAACGGAACCAATTTGTTTAACCAAAAAATGAATTCTTTTGACTAAAGCTTAATTTAGGAAAAACTCGGGTTACTAATAATCGAATTAACCAAATAAAGAGCAAATAGCAATAATTTTGAGAGCAACAAAATAAAAATAGCTTTTTTCCCTCCAAATCAGATGATCCTGTTTGTTACATTTTCATCCCTTTTATAGGGATATTTTCCTAGTACAACCTTTGTATTCTTGTCATGAAGCCTATTTAATGCTTAATTATTACATTTATGAGGCGTTACAATGATGAATAGTAACTGTTATTTTAGGAGTTACATAACGTACAGGACATTGATTGTTGATCTTCGAATCGACCCATTACTGCGTCCGGATTCGTTGTGACCGTACCTTTTCTTCTTTGAGGATCTTTCCGCGGCTAATTCCTTGCATTGACCGTACCTCTTTATCCAGTGTCCGCGTATGATATTTAATTGGTCCATCTGGCTGGCTGAGTCATCCAAAATTTGTACACGTATGATGCTATATATTTTACCAATACAATCATGCCTTATACTCTTTCTTGCAAATGACATATATGTTATGAACTCATGATTATGTGTGGTATTGCTTTTCTCTGAGATTTTATGGAATTTGATAATTAGAAGGAATTTGTTATGGAAAGTAAAATTTTAAAGAATATTGTGTGTGCATGTGACCGCTTCGCAATTTACATTCCGCGAGCGATGTGTGATTTCCCCCACTCTCATGGGAGCGGGCCGTACGCCACGGCGGATTGAAAGGTGCACTTTTGGGACGGGCCGATCGATCCTCGGCAGTGCACAGAGATGATATAATTGAGAATCCACTTTTGGTACGGGCCGTTCGATCCTCGGCAGTGCATGGACGAGATTTGTACTATGATATGATATGATTACATTGAGAGATGCACTTGTGGTACGGGCCGTTCGATCCTCGGCAGTGCATAGGTGAGACTGTACTGTGGTAAGAAAGCACTTATAGGACGGGTCGTTCGATCCTCGAGAGTGCATAGATATTTTCCTTATGACTCCGGCCGGTTGTCTTATTCCTGTGTGCGCATGATTATTTGGCATTTTTCTTGGATATTGACTTGTATTGGATGTTTGGGGGAAAGAAAGTGGCCATTGTTATTGTTCCAGTATTACTTGGATTACTGTGCTTTATACATAATTGTTGTTCACTGTCTTACACGCCTACTGTTTTCATTATACTTTGTTACATTATACTGTTGGACCTTAGTGAGTGTCAAGTCGACCTCTCGTCATTACTTCTTCGAGATTAAACGGGATACTCACTGGGTACATATATGTATATGTACTCATACTACACTTTCTGTGCATTGTGTCGCACATGTACCTTTATAGTACAGTGATTGATTTGGAGACTTATACGGGCTGCATTCATCCGGAAGCGTTCCGCAGCTGACAGAGTCTCCCTTCTATGTATTTACATTTTATCTTTATTGCCTTTGTCCAATTTTCTCCTCGGACAAGCGTTGTATAATTATTTAAATTCATAGAAGTTGCTCATGTGCTTGTGTCACCGGGTTCTGGGGATGTGATGAGATTTATCTTGTTAACTAAATTAATTTCCTGTCGTGTTTTATTCACAAAAAATTATTCATTTTGATTATGAAATGCAGAAAAGGCTACGATTTTTGAAAATGTTAAAACAGAAATTCATTTCAACTAATTAATGATTGGCTTGCCTGACAGTGGTGTCCGGCGCCATCACGACCTATGGATTTTGGGTCGTGACACTGCAGATGTCGCATTTGCGACCTGAGCTTAGCAATTGCGAAGCTCGCATATTCGAAGGTACCATCGCAAATGCAAGAACCTTCACAATTCCGCTGCCTTCGCAAATGCAAAGTATATGTCGCATTTGCGACAACTGACCCATCGCAAGTGCGGGTAGAAGTTCACAATTGCGAACATACCCTTCCCTAGAACCCCTTCGCAATTGCGAAGATAAACTCGCAATTGTGAGAACTGCTGGCCCAGGCTTTCTTCGCAATTGCTATGAAAGCCTCGCAATTGCCATTCCATGCTTGTTTCGCGTTTTCGAAGCCTGATCTCACAATTGTGAGATCAGAGGCCTGCAACAGGTAGTTTACACCAGCAAAAAGCTTCTTAACTCCTAAACACTCCGTAGCCTATTCGAAACTCAACCGAGCCCTCGGGGCTCCAAACCAAACATGCACGCAAGTCTAAATCCATCATAGGAACTTTATCGTGCAATGAAATCACCGAAATAACACCTAAAACTACAAATTTAGCGCTAAAACTCATGAATTCCTTAAGAATATTTCAAAATTACTACCTTCTCAACCGAACGTCTGAATCACGTCAAATCAACTCCGATTTCTACCAAATTCCACAAACATGACTTAAATATTATAATTAACCTGTACCGGGCTCCGAAACCAAAATACGGGCTCGATACCAATGATATCAAACATTAATCAATTTCTTTAAACCCTTAGAATTTCAGTCTACAATTTTCATCAAAAAATTATTTCTCGATCTAGGGACCTCGAAATTCGATTCTGGGTATAAGCCCAAGTTCCGTATTTTACTACGGACCTTCCGGGACCATCGAAATACGGGTCCGGATCCGTTTACTCAAAATGTTGACCAATGTAAACTAATAATTATTTTTAAATCCCAAAAATTATTATATCATAAATTTCCTCATAAAGGCTTTTCGGATTTACGCTCGTACTGTGCACACAAATTGAGGTGAATACAAATAAGTCTTTTAAGGCTAACGAGCCTAGAATAGAGTCTTAATTCACAAGATGACCCTTTGGGTCATCACACTTTCTACCTTGCCTCCATATTTATTTTGGAACTTATTAACCCCTTTCTTTACTATGGTTTCCCATTTGGGGTGTGAGTTCTGCATCGATCACTGCTTCGAGACTCTCTTTATCAAAGGCTCAAGAGATAATCTTGAGTTCTTCATCAAAAATAAAAGTTGATAGAACACAGAACTCCGAGGATGAAGAGGAACGAGATAAAGGTTCGTTGGTTCGTAAGCCTCGAACTAGGAGACGTGTCATTTCAGATGACAAAATACTTCCCCTCCTAGTTCTGTTCCCATGCCTGAGTCTAAAAGCACTACCTTAGTGAGTTCTGATGAAAACACGCTTGTTGTACCCCGTGACTCTACTAAACAGCTCTTTTCTCGTGGGTTTGATGAAGAAGACTTTGGCTTTACTTCTAAGGAAATGCCTCTTTCCTCTTTTCCCGTGTCTGCTCTAGTTGAATCTCAGTTCCCCATACCTGTTGTTGCTTCCACTGCTCTCCCCGTGTCTATTTTGACTTCCTTGACTACCCCTACTATTACAACTTCCCATGTTGAAGTTGGTTCCTCCAGTAACGGTAGGGCAGTGAAAAAAGATACCATCGAGATTCCTGAGGATGGTAATCATCTAAAGAAATCTGGCCAAGCTGATGTATGGTTGAAACCATTGATTGGCCCATTGAGAAGTCAAAACTGGAAAGCCACAACTCTCTAACGTGGATGAATGATATTGTGCATTCGTCTTTAAAGATATTAAACTTGGCCTTTTATTTTATACGTGATTTCAATTTTACTAGTATCATGTTTCCCTTTTCATTGTGTAGATCAACCTCATCGGCAAGGAGATGATGAAAAGGATCGTCCGCACAGAGAAATTGATGAATGATTATCACACTAAGGCGGACAACTGGAAAGAGCAGTTCGAGGGTCTTCAACTTGAGATGGAGGTATTAGAGGAAGAAAAGTGTACCTTAGAGCATCAGGTGAATGTAATGGAAACGGATTTGGCAATTGAGAAAGCCTCATCCAATCAGGCGGGCAAAGATAAGAATCTTCTCGAGTCTTCATTTGCTGAGCAATTTTCCAAGGCTTCTGAAAAAATTAGGAGTTTAAAAGAATTCTTGAACCAAAAAGAAACTTATTTTGGGAAGCTTGTTCAAACGCTCACACAAACTCAAGAAGATCTTCTTGTATCCTCCGACAAGGTTCAATTTTTAGAGAGATCTCTTGTCCCCTACGGGCTTCTTACGATGCTTCCTTGAATGAGAAGGAGGAATTAAGAGCTGAGGTTGAGCAGTGGGAAAGAGATAATGAATCCTTTCAAGATAAAGCTACTATTGATATTAGTTGGGCTTTCTTGAACACACGCCTCGAAATGTTAATGGAGGTAAGCATGGAAGTCTTTGACGTAGTTGCTGAAATTTCAAAGACTAAAGAGACAATTGAAAAGACCCAGCAGAGTCAAAGATTTTCTTCACCTGAAGTTGGCATTCCCGAGGGTGATGAAATTGCTCCTGGTGAGGCTGTTGTTCAACCTCCTCCTTCTCAAGTTGCTCTTCCTTCTGCTGATGATGCCATTATTCATCCTACTGGTTCAGATTCTGCCCCACAGTGAAAGCTTAAAAAGTTTGAAATGTTGTTTTTTTATTGGTGGAATGTTGGAGATTTACCCCCGGTCTTATTTAGGGGTAATGTTTTGGAAAGTCTTACCCCTAATCGGTTTTGGGATTTTTTTTGTATAAGACAATTAGGTTGGAACTATGTTTATACTTAGTTTTAACCAAGTTATTATAATATCATTTTCTAAGTTTTTGTTCAACTTTTATGATATTTTATTTCGAGTTTCTGTACTATTCTTTTGTTAGGCATTAAAAATGCTTCGGTACTTCGTGACTTTTTGAAATAGGCACGAATTATAAAAGAGGGCCCTTTTATAAACGACACTTAATGAAGAAGACGTCTCAACTTCATAATGGTGTAAACATACGAAAGAAGAAATAGGAACACACATGTTTCTTTGAATAACTTTGAGGAAGTTTTGTATCATTCGAAACTTTAAATTGTATATTACTTTACATGTATTCAAGTATCATATATAACTTTTTCGTAACTGTTTTCTTTACAAAAGATTTTACAAAATTCAAGGGTATATCTTGCAACCCATGACTCAATATTGCCTTTAACCTAAACATTCGTAAGATTTGAAATTTACATCCACAAGTGTATTCTTCATAGGTTTTTGAATCAGGCTTGCGTTTTTGTCTCTTGACTTTGCTCTTAGCTTTCGATTTGATGGATAGGTCATTAGGCTTGACTTGAATTATGACTTTTCCAGTCTTCTTTGCCTTCCTTATATATAGTCCCCCCAAGTGTTAGAGCTTTGAAGTATGAAATCTCGAGCACTAGATTATTCCTTCTGTGTGGTCCATTTTCTGAAAAGGAAATATATACGAGACTTGGAGGTATATATAATTTAGATGATGACTGCTTAACCCTTTATATTTCTATCAGAATGGTTGTAACCCTATACCGGGAATGATGTTGCTTCCGCGTGTCTTTCAGGTCTAATATCATCATTTGGTGTGGGCTAGCTTTTTGCCTATCATCTAAAATTGTTAGTATAATTTTAACTGTACAAAACAAAAAATCATAATTGAGTGATACCTGATCGTGGGTATTTCTTTTGCTTAGAAATAGTATTTCTTTAAATGAACAACATTCCAACTCAAGGGTAAAACCTTGCCATCCATGGTTTCTAACTCATAGGCACCTTTTCCGGCGATACCTCGAACTTTATAAGGTCCTTCCCAGTTTGGATTTTACTTTCCTGCTCCGATTGTTTTCATTGATTGGAAAACCTTTTTAAGAACGAAGTCCCCAATTTTGAAGTATATGAGGTGAGACTTTCTGTTGTAGTAACGTTCTATGATTTGCTTTTGTGTTGCCATTAGTATTAAAGTTACTTATCTTCTTTGTTAGAGTAAGTCCAAGTTTGTTCTTAATTCCTCATCGTTTGACTCTTCCGTTGCCAATGTGAATCTCGTGCTTGGTTCTCCTATTTCAACTGGGATTAAAGCTTCTGAACCGTACAGAAGCAAAAAATGATGTTTCTCCCGTGGCTGTTTTTGTTGTGGTTCCATAAGCCCATAATACTCCTGGTAACTCCTCATGCCAATTCCCTTTTGATTTTTCTAATATCTTCTTCAAATTATTGATGATAATCTTATTCGTTGACTCAGCTTGTCCATTTGCCACAGGATGGTAAGGTGAAGAGATTATTCGTTTGATGTGACAACTTTGAAAGAACTCTGTGATTTTTGAGCCTATAAATTGTGGGCCATTATCACATACGATTTCTTTTGGAACTCCAAATTGGCATATAATGTTTCGCCAAATGAAATCTTTACCTCCTTTTCTCATACATGTTTGAAAGCTCCTGCCTCTACCCATTTTGAAAAGTAATCTGTTAACACTAATAAAAACCGTACATTTCCTTTAGCTTGTGCTAAAGGCCCTACTATATCTATTCCTTATTTCATAAATGGCCATGGGGAAATAATTGTATGTAATAATTCTGCAGGTCGATGCATATTGTTAGCGTATCGTTGACACTTATCACATTTGGCTACAAACGTTTCTGCATCTTCTTCCATTTTGGGCCAGTAGTATCCTGCCCTGATCAGTGTTTTAACTAAAGATCTTCCACATGCGTGATTTTCGCAATGTCCCTCATGTACTTCTTTCATCGCATATTCTGTTTGATTGGATCCAAGGCACCTTGCTAAAGGACCGCTGAACATTTTTCGATATAAATTCCCTCGAATTAAATAATAGCGGGCAACTTTTCGTCAAAGCGATTGAGATTCTTTCTTATCTTCAGGTACGATCCTGTACTACAAAAAATTAACAATTTCGTTTCTCTAATCCCAGGTTAAATTATTGAAGCTTACCTCATGTTTATCCTGGTTAAGTGTTGAATGAAATAAATGTATTACAATAGCATTTTCTTCGCTTGTTACTTCTGCAACTGAAGTAAGGTTAGCCAACGCATCCGCTTATGCGTTGTCTTCCATGATTGGAATTGCCTGATCATCTCTCGTGCCTTCTCCAAGTATTGCATCCATGCCTCTCTAGCAATGTAAGTCCCTTGCATCTGGTTGACTACCAGCTAAGAGTCACTTTGAATCACGATTTGCTCTACGGAGAGTTCTTGTGCTAGTTCTAAACCTGCAATTACAACTTCATACTCTGCCTCATTGTTAATAATAGGATAACACTTAATTTCTTGTCTTATACTTTCCCCCGAAGGTGAGATTAGAACAATACCCAAACCTGCTCCTTTGACATTTGAAGAGCCATCAGTGAATAAAGTCCACGTGTCTGGATTAGCTCCAGTGAAAATTTGTAATTCCTTTTCTACTTCAGGAACTATTTTTGTACTAAAATCTGCTAATACGTGAGATTTTATTGATGTTCTAGGTTGATATATAATGTCGTATTCACTAAATTCTATTTCCCACTTGGCTAATCTGCCTCAAAATTCTTGTTTATGCAAAATATTCCTTAAAGGATATGCAGTTACTACGGAGATAGGATGACATTGAAAATATGGTCTCAATTTCCTAGATGCCATAACTAATGCTAAAGCAAGTTTTTCTAGATGAGGATATCTAGTCTCTGCATCTAATAAAGATTTACTAACATAATAAATAGGAGATTGTTTACCTCACCATCCCTTGGTTTAGCCAGTAAAGGAGGATTTGATAGATATGCCTTCAAATCTTTGAGGGCTTGTCGGCATTCCTCTGTCCATTCAAACTGATTTTGCTTCTTTAACACTGAAAAGAATTTAAAGCTTTTTAATGAAGATTTTGAAATGAATCTTCCCAGAGCTGCAACCCTACATGTCAATATTTGCACCTCTTTTTTGCTCTTGAGTATATATGGTATTTCCTCAATAGCTTTAATTTGTGCAAGATTTACCTCAATACCTCTATTAGATACAATAAAACCTAAAACCTTACCTGAAGCTATGCCAAAAGCGCACTTTTTTGGGTTCAATTTCATGTTATAGATGCGGAGGATCTCGAAGGTATCTAAAATATGTTGAAAATGATCTTCCGCTTGTGTAGATTTGACCAACATATATTCAATGTATACTTCCATTGTCTCCCCCCAGGTGTTCTTGGAATATCTTAGTCACCAACCTTTGATATGTGGCTCCAGCATTTTTCAAGTCAAAAGGTATAACTTTGTAACAATAAGTCCCCATGTCCGTAATAAATGAAGTGTTTTCTTCATCTAAGGGGTCGATTTTTATATGATTATAACCATAATATGCGTCTAAAAATCCTAACAGTTCATGATTTGCGGTAGAATCAATCAATTAATCTTTATGCGGTAAAGGGAATGAATCCTTTGGGAATGCTTTATTTAAATAAGTGTAATATACACAAACTCTAGATTTACCATTCTTTTTTGGAACTACCATAGTATTAGCTAACCAATTAGGATATTTACCTCGCGTATTGAATCGATCTTTAAAAGTTTCTGTACCTCTTCATCGATCACTTGATTTTGGAATGCTCCCTGCTTCTTTTTCTTTTGCTTGACAGGTATGTATGATAGATCTTCATTTAATTTATGAGTCATCACCTCTAGAGGTATACCTGTCATATCTGAATGGGACCATGAAAAATAATCTACGTTAGCTTTTAAGTATTCAATTAACTTACCTCTCCTCTCTGGGCTTAGTTTTGCTCCAATATGAATTTTTTGATCTGGCCATTGTTCAAACAATGGAACAACTTCGAGCTCCTCAATCATTG
This sequence comes from Nicotiana undulata, assembly GCA_005239495.1. Lineage (NCBI taxonomy): Eukaryota > Viridiplantae > Streptophyta > Magnoliopsida > Solanales > Solanaceae > Nicotiana > Nicotiana undulata. Next base: position 11,633 of record ML242279.1, read on the forward strand.
TTTTGATATTTTTATTCTCTTCTATCTCTTGAATTACATCTGGTCTGGAGTCCACGTCAGTCTGCTTCGACATAATTTCTGTTGAAATTTGATTTACCGCATCTTCATTGTTTGCACTCGTATCTTTTTGGCTTGGCTGCATCACTGAGTTGATATTCCTTGAAGTTTGTTGATCTCCTCGAATCTATTGAATTCCCCATTTTGAAGGGAATTTGATAACCTGATGTAATGTAAATAGCACGACGTCCATATCATGAATCCATGGCCTCCAAAGAATCACATTATAGGCTATACCCGTGTCTATCACTTGAAATTTTGTTTCTTTGATGATCCCTTCTGCGTACATACTTAATTTATTCTCAGCCTTTGTAATAACGATTCAGTTATCGAACCCAGATAAGGAATGTTCTTTTGTATTTACACGGTCGCCCATCAGTATTTCGTTCACCACTCGCAATAGAATGATATTCACAGAGCTACTTGGATCAATCAAAACTCGTTTTACATTAGTATCATGTATAAGTAAAGATATTACTATTGCATCATTGTGAGGAATCATCAATCCATCAGCATATGCATCATCAAATGTTATGTTGTCCTCCTCCAAAGTTTGGCGAGTTTGCTTTCTGTGAGTTATTGTTAAATTTGTCATTTTTCTTGCAGCTGTATAGGTTACGCCGTTGATTTCTTCGCCTCCGCTTATCACACTTACTATTCTCTTTGGGGATGGAGGTTTTAGGGGCTCTTGACTATTTTTCATGTTATCTTGTTTGCCTTTCTCGCTGAACACTTCAGTCAAATAACCCTGCTTTAAGAAATGTTCCACCTCGCCTAGTAATAATCTGCAGTCTGATGTTCTATGGCCGTGATCGTCGTGAAACTTGCACCAGAAATATGGGTTTCTTCTATTTGGATTTGATCTCATTTCTTTAAGCCATTGTACCTTATCCCCCATTCTCCTTAAAACAACAACCAACTCGGAAGTACTTACGTTAAAATTGTAATCTCCAATCCTTGCATTTGTATTAGTATCCCTGTTACGTTCACCTCGATCTTTTCTGAATCTCGATGATGACAAACCTGAATCTCTATTGGTGAATCTGTGATCAACCCGCATGTTTTCATATTTGGAACGAGCTTCTCGCCCCGAAGGTCCCATATAAGGCTCATACCTATTTTTACCGGATCTCCTCTCAGATTATGATCGCCTCGAACCTGTTTTTCCATCAACCCTTGATTGAGCTACAGTATCTTCCTCGATATGAAACTTGGTACTATACCTATTATAGACATCATTCCATTTCGTGGCAGTGAATTCTCGTAGACTTTCTTTAAGCCTTCTCATATCTTCTCAACTTTTTTCATTTAAATTACTTGCAAATGCTATGGCCGCCCAATTGTCGGTACTCTTGGTAGTAACATTATTTCATGTTGGAATATGTCAACAAATTCTTGAAGCAAATCCTATATCACCTTGCTTCACTTTAAATATATCTTCCATTCTCTTTTCAACTTTTTGAGCACCCCGAGTCTGCTTTTATAAATAGATCTGCAAGCTCAGCAAAAGAGTCAATAAAATTTTCAGGTAAAAGAGTGTACCACGTTAATGCTCCTTTCGTAAGGTTTTATCCAAACTTTTTGAATAGCACTGATTTGATCTCCTACTTAATTAAAACATTTCCCTTCACTCTCGTAGTGAACGCTGTGACATGGTCGCGTGGGCCAGTTGTCCCATCATATTTTGGAATATCAGGCATTTTAAATTTCTTGGGAATGGGAAATGGAGTTGCGCTTGGTTTCCAAGGTTGTTGTGAGTATTTGTCGATATCAACTCCTTTGATTACATGTGGTACTCCAGGTATTTTCTCAATACGATCGTTTTGTTCTTTCACCTGTTTCTGCAAGGTTAGTACTAAAGTTTGTAAATCAAAATTATTAGGCGTACCTGGTATCCCTTCACGAGACTCAATGGTAGTTTCTCCGCTTCCAGAATTAGCTAACCCTGAACGTGGGTTTTCTAAAGTTGCAGTATTGTTTGTTGGAGGAGTGGGTGGCACAACTGATAATCCCCTCACGAAATCTTGAAGAGCATCATTCACGTACTCAATAATTAACTGCTTCACAGCATCCTGCTCAACAGTTTGTTCATTATTATGAGTAGCGGATCTATCAGGCGACCCATCTCGTGAACATAATCAGGTCGAGGGTGGTAGAATGGCTCGGGCTGCTCGACCAAATCGTGCCCGCCTCTCAAGTACTCAATGGATTTAACATGGCGAGCGACAACACTAAAGGGGAGATCATCCTCCCGGTCAACGTAGCTGGTACAATCCAAGATACTAAGTTTCATGTCATCGAAGGTGACATGAGGTATAATGCCTTGCTCGGAAGGCCGTTGATACATTGCATGAGAGCGGTACCATCGACCCTTCATCAAATGATGAAGTTTCCAACAAAAGATAGAATAAAAACAGTGTACGGGGAGCATCATGCAGCAAACGAGATGTTCGCAGTACACGACGTGCCTCCGACATCAACACCTTATATGTCGAAGGAGCCAAAGGACAAGCAAATAGCCAAGTAGAAACCACAAGCTACATTCTCAGAACAAAAAAGAAAAAGGGACAGTGTTGCATCTTCAGAACGAGCGATCGAAGCATATGTGTAGAACGACAGTGCCTCCCCTTTTTATTTACGTTTTACACTAACTTATGTGTAGATATTTGATTGATAGGAATCGAAGCACCTCCCATATCAAAGACCTTAGGTTTTAAAGCATGCGTTGCGCTCTTTTTCCCTTAGATCGGGTTTCATCCCAAACGGGTTTTACCAACGAGGTTTTTAACGAGGCAACATCTATATGCTACCTAAGGAGAACTCAACAAATATTCAAGGCTTCTCTTCAATCAACCTCGAATACTGTGGGAATCCCCCCGGGAGATCACCTCCTCGAAGAAATTGAAATAAGCTAAAGAGGGTCTCGACAAGAGAATGATGTACCGGGACAAACAGTCGAATGAACCGTGTCCTCATAGAACAATCGAACCCTCGATGGCGAAAACATGTATACTTGTACCAAGTAATCAAAGGAGTATCTTTTATCACCAAAAGCTTTGCGTTTTCAAAGAAGTTTGCTATTTCCACAAGAAGAGGCTCAAAGGCCAGAAATCCTCGAGCACTCGGGGACTACTATTGATAGTCAGCTCATCGAGCCTCTGAAATCTCAAAGCCGTAAGACCCCAATCGGGCAATTTCGAGCCCGAAAGCCCTCCATGAGGCAACTTCGAGCTTATAAGACCTCCATGAGGCAACAAGACCTCCATGAGGCAACAAGACCTCCATGAGGCAATATCAAATTTGTAAGACCTCAAGCAAGGCATGAATTATAAGACCTCCACGAGGAAATATCAAATCTGTAAGACGTCAAGCAAGGCATGAATTATAAGACTTCCACGAGGCAATACCAAATATGTAAGACCTCAAGCAAGGAATGAAATATAAGACCTCCACGAGGAAATATCAAATATGTAAGACCTCAAGAAAGGCATGAATTATAAGACCTCCACGAGGCAATATCAAATCTGTAAGACCTCAAGCAAGGCATGAATTATAAGACCTCCACGAGGTAATATCAAATTTGCAAGACCTCAAGCAAGGCATGAATTATAAGACATCCACAAGGCAATATCAAATGAGTAAGACCTCAAGCAAGGCATGAATTATAAGACTTCCACGAGGCAATATCAAATTTTTAAGACCTCAAGTAAGGCATGTCCAAATCTGTAAGACCTCAAGTAAGGCATGACCAAATATGTAAGACCTCAATTAAGGCATGACCAAATCTGTAAGACCTCAAGTAAGGTATGTCCAAATTTGTAAGACCTTACAACAGGCATAATCCCGATCTTAAAGTCAAGGCTATATATCCGAACTTGTAAGACCTCTAAAAAGGCATACCCTCGATATAGACGCCGAGGCTACCCCACTCGGGGACTAAAGAGCCACGACCAAATACAATGACTACGGTCATAAGTCTCCAGCAAAAACTTCGAACATATCGGCTCCAAATAATGAAAAGGTTTCGAAAATTCAGCCCCTGAGAAAAACCTCCTGAGGTGCTCATTTATCGTCACATAACGACTCACAATCGAGGTTCTTATCGAGCCGACGAAGAGTCGGACGAACATAAAAACTTCAAAAAGTCTTTAACAAGGGAAAACTATAGCCATAATAGAGGTCGTACCGAGCCAATGCGTAAGAGCCTAAGCTCCAGCCTAAAGAGCCTCAGGGCCGATGCGTAAGAGCCTAAGCGCCAGCTTAAAGAGCCTCAGGGCCACTTTAAAAATCTAAGGGTCGATAAGCTCGAGTCGAAACCCGACTCGGAGACTGATCCCTGAACAAGTTAACAATCAACTATTATCAATCGCGCACCAAGCGCAAAACCCCGAGAGGTTCCTGATGAAGTCCAACTCGTCGGACTCATTATCGGCACATCAGGTACAAAACCTCAAAGGTTTCATGTCAAAGTCCAACACATCGAACTAGTCGTTGACAACATCAAAATTCAAAACAAAAAACAAAGACGCAAGCAAAGGGGAATTTATGTAAAGGTAAAACCGAAACGTCTCTTTAAATATATATATATATATATATATATATATATATATATATATATATATATATATATATATATATATATATATATATATATATATATATATATATATATATATATATATATATATATATATATATATATATATATATATATATATATATATATATATATATATATATATATATATATATATATATATATATATATATATATATATATATATATATATATATATATATATATATATATATATATATATATATATATATATATATATATATATATATATATATATATATATATATATATATATATATATATATATATATATATATATATATATATATATATATATATATATATATATATATATATATATATATATATATATATATATATATATATATAAGGACACATTTACAATATTCTCACTGGAAGCCCTGTACAAAGAATCAGAAAGAAATCTACTCTATGGGAATTATTCTTTCTCCCCCTCGGAGACTATGGCTTCTGTGAACACCCAATTTTTGCCCCGCATGGAAATTACTCCTAAAATTAATCAAAAATAATTTTTAATGAATTTTAGGAATTTTTCTTTATTTAGTTGCATTTTACGCATGTTTAATGTTTTAAAATCATAGAAAAATCATAAAAAAATGTTCGAATTTTGATTTCATAGCATGTTAGATTTTAAACTGCATTTTTAGGATTTAATTATATTGTTAAATGCATCGTCTAAAAATCAAAATATTGCATTCGTAGGTTAATTAATTAGTTAGTTGCATTAGTCCATCATTAGGTAAAATAAATAAATAGGCTAGCCAAAAATAGGATTTAAATTAAAAGTTGAGCCTAAAGTGCTTAAAGAATGAGAAAAGAGGGGTGTCCAAATTAGGCCAAAATCAGTGGCCTAGTATCCCAAATTCTGCCCCAAACCCACCGGTCCAGAACCCACGACCCGCCTGCCCGACCCATTTCCTCTCATCTATTAAAACAAAACCAAGACCTAAAAAATGGGAGAACCCCCATCCCAGCGTCGTTTCTCCCCCATGCCTCATCCATCTTCTTCTTCAAAAAACAGACCCTCCCCTAAAAAACCTGGTCGCCCCCTCTCCTTCACTCTCTCATCTGCCTCCACACCATCACTCTCTCTCCTTTTTTAAACTCATCTCTCACCCCGTTCTTCCCTTCACTCATAAAGAAAACAACACAAACAATCTGAAAACAAATTTCTAGATTCAAAAATTGACGAAACATTGAATACAATAATAATAACCGAGAGGATTTCATAATTACTTCAATCTTTACTCAGTTGTGATGTCACGGTTTATCTAGATCTAGCAAACTTCAAAAGAATAGAAAAATCAAAAAAGAGATTAAAAGGTTGTCCAAATTGCTGCTACATGGCTTGCTTGTTTCTGGGTTTTTGAGGCTTTTTTGAAGTTGAAACTTGTTGTTGTAGCTGGGGATTGTTAGCTGAGCTTCATTCTCCTTTTCTTCTGCCTCTATGCGGCACTTCTAAGTTGATTTTTGCATAATCAGTCCAAATACACGAGCTATAACAAATTCCCGTCGTGAACTAAAGGACTAAAGCCAATAAGCTTTGGAATTGCACTGAACGTATGGAAATCCTTAATCATATGAGCAAATCAAATAATGACTCCAACTTTTCTTATACCATATCACACAACTTTCTTGAATCTCATGAGAGTTTATGAAAGCAATTAATGAACTTCGTAGTTTGCTTTAGATGCATAATTAAATCATCACGACTAGGGGTACGATCCCCGTGGAATAGTCGTGATACGTAATCTACACTCGGGTTTGCAACTCATGCTACCTGACCACAACTTCAAACTATATTGAAATCACACGTTGTAAATTATGGGTGCATTTCATGTAGCGCGTTTACAATATGTCCAAAAATAACAAGTGCACGCCATCGTGACTTGTTTCAGAATAATCCATAAACATTAAAAGCGGTTAAAAAGTAAAAAGGTTAAAATGTACAATAAGTTCAAATATGTGAATTATCAGATAATAATGCCAAATATCAATAGTTAAGAGACTGTGCTAGAACCACGGAATCCAGGAGTGCCTAATACCTTCTCCCGGGTTAACAGAATTCCTTACCCGAATTTCTGGTTCGCAAACATTTTTAAACAGAGTCAAAAATTCCTCGGTTTGGGATTTAATAAATAAATGGTGTCCCGGAACACCGTAAAATGGGTGGCGACTCTAAAACTAAAAAATCAATAAATAAATCCCAAATCTGAATAATGTCACTTTAATTGGAAAAACTCACTTATTACCCTTACCGGAGGTGAAAAAGGAGGTGTGACAGCTCTGGCGACTCTGCTGGGGATTGGAACCCAGAATCTCTGGTTCGGGGTTCAAGAATTCGAGCTTAGATAATTGTTATATTCGGGCATATTCATTGCTCCTTCTCTCTCTATCGAAGGACTCCCTTAACTCTTCCCGAGCATCGCCAGCGTCTTTTAAATAAACGGCCGCCTTCCTATCGGCTATTACTCGGAGCCCTTCGGCCTCGGCTCGAGCATCCACAACCTCGGCCTTCATCTTTAAGAGAGTTGTTTCTAGCTCAACAATCCTGCTTATTTGAACCAAGTTTCTTTCTCGGGCTTTCCGAAGCTGTATCTCGAGAGCAGAGGCCTTAACCAAAGAATTCTTCTTGGCCGCAGAATGAGAATCCATTTGTGCCCTCAACTCGTTGCGTTCAAAATTGGCCTGCTCGACCTCACCCTGAAGGAGTTCCAAAGCCTCCGTCTTTCTCTGAAACTGACGCGCGGAAACATCAGTTTACAAAAGATGGAAAAAGGTGCCTTCATTCCTCAAATATGAAAGTTACCTATTTCTCAAGATTGCCCTCGTAATCTCGTCTTCGATTCATCTCTAATCGAAGGTGAACCAACTCTCTTGTCCTCTCATTACAAAGAAGCTTAAGAGATTTCTCCCCCTTAAGGCTTTCCGCAATCGGACCTCGCATTGGAGCAGCTCAGACTTGAGTTTGTCAAAAGCCTATGAAAAAGAAACTTCAATTAAAAGATGAAAGCACAAAGCTGAGAAAACCAAAAAGTCATCAAAGCTTACCACATAATAGAGCCGATAAGCCTCCTCAAAGGCCGAGTGTGCGTCTACTGGTTTGGTCTCGTCAGCCCCAGTTAAACCACCCCGTATGGGGACGCGATCACTCGAGACTCCACTTGATTTGGGCAGCCCCCAGTCCCGAACACCCCTTGAAGTACCTTCGAGAGGAGAAGAAAATGGTGGCAGAGGAATTTCGCTCCTGCCCCCTTGAGGAGCCTCTTCCCCGAGGCTAATATCCTCGGGATCAGCGGGTTTAGCCGCCTCGGGAGATTTCTCATATTGAGCCATCGAGGTGGTGCCATCTCCCTCGGTTGTATCGCCGCTCACATATCGGCCGGTGAATATGAGGTTTTCTTCAGAACATGCATCTTCTCCCGCTTCATCTTCATATCATCACCCCTCGAGTATCTTTTTCGCTTGTTATCCTCTTTCAGCTCCAAAGTCGATTGTCCTACCCCCACCCCGAGGGGGAACGGCCTCATCTTAGAGAATCCACCAATGCTTGCGGTGATGGAGTTAGTACACATAAAAGAAAGTGTTTTTCAAGAAAATCAACCACACAACACATACAATGGTGTTTTACTTCCCATATGCCCTTCGACAGATATCGCCACTTGTGTTCATCATATGATGAGGAAGCTTCCAACTTTCAATTCCAATCCGCAAGATCGGGGATCTCCTCCGGCATCCACGGAACCACTAAGAGGGAAATAAAGAAACGTTCTTATTAACCATCAAAAGCAAAAGGCACTAAGGCACGACGTAATACTCATGTTTGAAGTTCCATTTTTCTGGGAGCGGCATGAACTCCACAGGAATGATGTCGGCGGTTCTAACTCGAACAAATTGACTCATCCACCCCCAGTTCCCATCCGCATCGTCACTGGCGATAAAGGGTCTGGTGGATCAGCGTGGTAAGGCAATCAAACCTCGAAAATGAGGTGGTTGAGGGTGAACTGGAGCTCAGCCTTTTCGGTGAAGAACCTCATCATCAGCACAATCCGCCGGAAGGACGGATGAATCTGAGCAAAAGTAACTCGATACCTTTTGCAGAATTCGAGCACAAAGCAGTCGAGGGGGCCCAATGTAAAAGGGTTCATGTACACATTCAGGAACCCCTCTACGTGGGCCATGATGTCCTCTTCTCGAGAAGGTATCAACATCATCACATTTTCTCTCCATCCACAATCTTTCCTCACAGCCTCGAGGTGTTTCTCTTCTATTGAACGAATGAACCTTGACGCATGCTCTCGATGGCCCGGAGCATCGAAGGATATCTCTAGTGCAAAATCTTTCTTCAAAGCAAAATAACTCGAGGTTAACTCGCCATACGCCAGCGGTGTACGACCGACAGGGCAAGAAGAAGAGGTAGAGCTTCCCTCTTCTTGGTGAGCGGATTTGGGCATGACGGCCATAACTGCTTTGAAACAAGAAAAATGAGATGAAAACTCAAGCGAAAGCTTTAAACTAAAATGGTGGAAGAACTGATGCAAGGAAGAAAAACTTTATGAAAAAGATAGTTGCCAAAAGTAGCAAAGTCCTAAAATGAGAGGAAAACGAATATATATAAGGAGAAGCGGCGTCTCTCCATTAAATTTGATGGCCAAACAACTCTGACAAAGCCTTTATGGTTTTTGGGAAATGTACCGGCGGGACCACATTGGTCATTTCATGGTCATATCATGAGAATGGCGCTATCATACAGCGATAGAAAGATCGAAGGGTATAATCAACCCCGTGTCAACCCAACCTCGGGAAGGTGTGCGATCGAAGTCACGATAGCTCGACCTCGAGGATCTCTGTTACTCCAAAACCAAGCTCTAATGAGTTAAATTCAAAGCTCGAAGATCAATTTTTGCATAAACATTACATGTCTAAGTTTGAAGATATGAAACGAAGAGATCTTTTGCATTCCAAAAAATGTATTTACAAGGGTATTTTACAAAGCTCCCCCGAGGAACCCATGTACAAAAAAAACAGCAAGAAAGTCTACTCTTCGCCTTCACTACTGCTCGAGTCGATTCTAGATCCCTCATCCGAAGTAGTTGAAATCGTTGATTCTTCCTCTAAGGCCCTGGCTTTCTCGATCTCGGCAGAGAGGTCGACACCTTTGGCACTCACTTCCTTGAAGGCTTGCCTCCTAGCTTGCGAACAAGCACGAGCAATGGCCCGATCCAGTTTGAGCTCGACCTCTTCGGATACCTCCCTGGCCCGATCATTTGCGGCGGCAGCGTCCCTTTTGTACGAAGCAATGAATGCGTCAGCCTCAGACATAGTGGAAAATAATGCGACAGCCTCCTCCTGAACACCTCGAAGAAGGCCCTGACAATAAAAGATAAGTTCGTGGGTACTAGATCACTTGCTCGATGAAGTCGGCCCTCTCTTGGAGCTCCTTCTATGAGCATGCCCGGAGGTCGACCAACTCCTCCTCTTTTCGGGCATACAAAGCCTCGGGTCATTTAACTCCGTTGTGAGCTTCTCAAGCTCCTCCTCACGGAAAGTCAGCTCACCTTGTAGCTTGGAGAAATCCTGGTCATATCGCTTCTTGACTTGCAAAACAAAGGAAGAAAGTTAGAAAAACAGCACAAAAGGACCAGGAATGCACTGCTCGATACTAGGGGGTGTTTTCGATTTTCCCTTAAACGGGCATGACGAAGAAGTGGTTCCCTCTTTTTGAGGGATCGTTTTGGAAGTTTTGGCCATGGTTAACTAGGTTTAAAAGAAAGAAGATGAAGTAGTAAACGCAGAAGGAAGATGAATGCAAGAATTGTAAGCAATAGACTTGGAAGGGTGAAAATATTGTAAAAGTTTGAAAGATAGAAGATGGAAGTATTTATAGGATTCATTTTGGGCACGTTTGAGAGGCGGAAAGGTCGAACCAATAGCGGTTCATGGGTGCGCAGCTTTTTTGTCACACCATTTAATGATCTCACATGGCTGACGTCATAATGGGGATATCGATGAGGCAAGAATTCAAGACCGTTTCTTATCATTTCATTCTAAGAAATGCGGGAACTATCTGTATACAGCTAAAATCGGGGAGTCTGATTTTGAGACCGATAAGGCGCTCCATGATTAACCTCAAGAAGCTCAGAACAGGATTCATTGTTTGACCCAGAGGAACATCCCTCGAGGAGGCATGTTGAAGGATTGTCATGCTCGACCTCGGGGCATTACAAATCGGAGACCGCCATGAGAAGGCGGGAAAATCCCAAAGGGCACGTGCTTTGAGCTGACCAAGTCTACAAGAATAGTACAAAGTCTGTACGGGACCATTAAATAGTTGTACCAACTGTATTTCTTTGTAATAATTACACATGTACTATGTTGGGATTTCCCCTCCTATATAAAGGGGACCCTTGTCATTTTGTAACACACAGGATATTCAATACAAGAACAAGAACATTCTCTGCTCTCTAACTCAAACATACTCTACAATTGTTCCATTGATTTATTGCTTCCATTTATTGTATTTCTTTAATAGTTCTTCATTTACTACTTATTATTGATCATAAAAGGCTATCCTCGAGGCCCATTAAGTTGTTAGTCCTTCATCGATCACCCTCTGTCAAGCATATTAGCATGACCCAGATGCCCAGCTTTGGCCTGCTCGAGACCCCTTCTTACGACTGTTTGGTTTGCATAACACTATTGTCCTTTGCTCTTATCTCATTTTCCTAACTTATATTTAGCATCCATGACCTAACAACTGGTATTAAAATAAATCACACATTTTTAGAACCACAAAATCAAATGTAATTGTAATTACCATTTTCAAGGTAAATAGTTGTTATATAACGCGCTTTACATAGATAAAAACGGTCCCCTTCCCTTCTTCCCCACTCGTCGAACCATTCCTCCCCCAGGCATCGCAGTTGGGAAAGCATGGGCACCCAGCATGACGTATGTGGATTTTTGCTACTTCTACAAGTGACAACATATTCGAATACTCTATTCATTCCTTCCAATTCTATCTAATGAAAATTTATCTTAAATTTTACGTCAACTTTGTATGTTAGGTTTGGTCCTGGGAGCGGTTCCTACAGTTGCAGCTACCTCTACCACCATTACCTCCGGATGTAAGACCTTTGTTTCTCCCTCTAGCTAGGAGGTGGGTTCTTTGGCGTGTATATGTACGAGATTACGAGGCTCGGCATAATCTCCCCCTTTGCAGGGATGTGTTGGATATGATGGAGAGCGCACAGGTAAATTTGTACCTAACTTTACCTGGTATAGCTTCACATGTGTTGCGCATACTCACGTTTTCTGTTTTTATTTAATAGTTCATCTGGGCGCCATACATCAACGACTTGATAGGTGGCCTACCCGATTATTGCTCAGTCGGCCGACTTATTTGGAGCACTTCTGTCCCGCTGATGTGCCTCGATATTGTGGAGCATCATGCAACAGAGCGGGTACTTCGCCAGTTTGGCTGTCCGCAGTATATAGCGAGAGAGCCTACATGGGAGCCCATATATTATCAGCAGGATGATCGCTCCAGGGTGGACAACGCATATGTGGCATGGCTAGCGGCGCATGTCGATACTTGGGACCGGCGAGCTGACCTGATTCTGTCCCCCTTCACATATCCAGATGGATATTATTCATGTCTATATGCCCTGGTACCATCGCGTTACCCGACTTTTTGTCGGGAATCCCATTCATCAAGATGGCGGTCGGTACGTTCCATACGCCAGGCGTCACGAGGCCCTGGTATGTTTTCTGGTATTATTAATTATATAATTGTAACATAGTTATCTGTAGTTTATATTTTATGCGTTGTGCAGGATGTTGGCCTACATACAGTCTACCATATGGGACTGCAGATGCAGCAGCATGCCAGTGAGGGAGCGGCCCCTTTGCACGATTATGGTTGGTGGGTTGCAGAGGTGGCTTCCCGGACACTGCAGCGAGCCCGGTAGGATCAGTTCTTGGGAAACGACCTTGCTTATGTGGCGCCAGAGCAGTACCAATGAGGTAGGGGTGTCGCACGAGGTAGGGGTGCCCCACGAGGTAGAGGTACCCCTCGAGGTAGGGGTGCCCTATGAGGCTGCCCCTCGGGGTTATGGTGGGCGGCGAGTAGGTGGTCCCCACCAAGGGGGCGTTGAGTCCCCTATTGATGATGTTGATGCTAATCTTCCGGGTGACCTCCATGAGCCGGACGAGTATCCCAACAGCATGCCGTCATACGGCCTTGGGCTGCAGCTCACTCCAGGAACTTCACAGGTGACCCCCTCATGTCCATTATTGATCACGGACATGGACATTACCAGAGAGGATTGGGATGCTTACTTCCCAGGCCCATCGACCGCTGTTGAGGATCGGCCGACCCGAGATGTGGATAGTGGGTGCTGGCTGAGTTATCGCTCATCATCGAGGGGTGTTGGGGAGCTTTCACAGGCGCAGGTATGTTTTTATTAGTATTAAATTCAAATTTGTTTTTTCTTTTCTCATTTTTTTCCATAACTTTATTAATTTTCTTATTAAGGCTTCATCCCCGCCCGTCACGGAGGCCGCTTTGTGCGATGCTGACCTGGCTGCGACTGATGATTATATTCAGGAGCCCGGCGAGACCATGGTAAGACAATTTAAATTGTTGTGACTTAATATATGCTTTCCTATACTTAGCTGACTTATTCTTCTGTAGGTTTCTACTGGATCGACGGCCCCTTCTACCGATCCTTCGAGCACTACCGATGATCATGCTGTAGCGTCCTGCTATAAAGAGGCAACGTGATGAGGATGATCCTGATAGCGTAGCCGGGCGGGATGTGATGCACCTCAGGCCAGCGGCTGCATTGAAGCACACAGGTTGTGAGACACATTGATTTTCTTTTTTTCTTTTGTATTTGATGTAAATTTTATTTTATGTAAATAATAGCAACAATTTCTTTTTTTATATATGCGCATTATGTATATATTTTCCCGGTTCTTCGTTATTTTAATACTGCAACACAAATACAATAACTAAACATAATTGAAATGCGGCACACATAATGAAAATACATAGCATGGAAAGCATAAAGATAAAGTACAACACTCAACACATACATTGGTATGTTTAGTCCATTATTATCTTCTTCAACCACTCAAATTGATCCAACAACTTATTTTTTTCTTCCTCCACGTCTTTTAGTTTCTCTTTCAACGCTGCATTTTCTCGTTTATACATAACCTCATCACATTCGTACCTTTTGTTCAAATTATGAATATACTTCAAAGTTGTTTTGTAGAATTCCTACTTACATGATTCATCAATCCATACCTTAAAATTGCAAAAAGGTTCGTCGAGAACCCTATAAAACTTGTTCACACACATCCAGTAGTGGCGTCCAACTTCACCATCATCCCAACAGTCTGCCATCATACATTTTTTTTCACATTGGCACCTTGGTACATAAAGGCGTTCAGAAATATGTTAAAGCGTAAAAAAAACCCTTCTTTTATGGAAAGTTTTGCTATTGGTTATTGTTAAGCGCAGAAAATAACTAGAATGCAACCGTTATTTATAGGCAAGGACACACATATAACGTAGTATTTAATCGCGCTATGCTAACACATAACGTAGTATTTAACCGCGCTATACTTCGCGTGTTAAAGATTCTTTCGGATACAAAATAGTTTTTTTTGCAGGCAGGCAGCTTTTCAGTTCGACAAGACAACACATATAACTTAGTATTTAACTGCGCTATGCTAACACATAACGTAGTATTTAACCGGGCTATGCTTTGCGTGTTAAAGATTTTTTCGGATACAAAATAGCTTTTTCGCAGGCGGCGATTTTTCAGTTCGACAAGACAACACACATAACGTAGTATTTAACCACGTTATGCTAACACATAACATAGTATTTAACCGAGCTATATATTTTCATGTATTTTATCAAAAATCTTCCTCCTCTGACAGTGTACTTTTCTAATAATAATTTTAGCGTGAAATTCGAAGGTCTACTAAAAAAAATTCCATTTTTAATCTAATACTATTTTGATTACATGAACGGGAGGAAGAAATTCATTAATTTACTCAACTAAAAATATTAAATATCAATAAGATTTAACAATAATGGAAAGATCATTTTATTTTATACATCTTGCAACATAAAAAAAGTACATACACTTATTACAACTACAGTACGAAACCAGTTACTATGTGTTTCATTGATAGTTGGGCACATTAGAAGAACTCCCACCACGAACTTGATTACCACCACCACCTAAACCAGCCGAAGGACATTTTCGACGGTCGTGTCCTGTTTGCGAGCATATACCACATTTGCACGCATAAACGGTTTTGCTAACATCCATTTGGTTCCGTATACGCACTCTCTTATGCACCTATATTCGACGCGAAAAATACTTGTTACACACCATTTTAAATGGTTCTGGTGGCCCATAATGCTCAGCACCCACTGGTTGCAACTACCCACTATAGGTGTTTAAGTATGCAGCAACACTATATTGTTTATCAAGGTAGTTGGTTGGCCCTAAACCAACATGTTGAAAGCACCTGATGGCATGTGAGCACGACATGTGGTAGATGGACCATTTACCACAAGAGCATAACCTTCTAGATTCATTTATGGTATGTACATTATTCCCCTGGTTTTGATGGATAGCGGTGCGAACTTCAAAAACTTTTCTGACGTGATCATACTGCAAAAATGAATGTCAATGTGCTCGCCGCCTGTATTTCTCAAATCTCTTCATCGGCAGTGGCATAAATTCAACACCCCTTTCCATCAATGACGTCGCAGATGTAGCCCTTTCAACAAACCTCTTCGCCATCTGCTTAAACGACATCCACACCATGTCAGTGACAGGCAATCCTCTTGCCGACTTCAATAACCCGTTGAAAGACTCTCAACACATTTGTAGTCAGAATTCCCCATCTTCTTCCACCATCTGCATGCAAAGTCCACTTGTGAAGCTCATGCGCATCAACCAATGATAGGCTCTCTCGTCTTCCTGCCTGATATATTCCATGTGCCTCCGGAATTTATGCCCTTGGTGGTCTGTTGCTGCCATCCACATCAAATCATGCAGATCCTTATTGAGATGTGCCTTCTGGAAATTGGCCTTCATGTGCCTCACATAGTAATGGCGGTAGGTATAAGGTTCTTGCCATGCAGGAAAATTCTCTAAAGAACTTAAGATACCACCATGTCGATCAGATACTAGACAAATACTGGAATGTTGTTTGACAACGTGCTCTTTCAAATGGTTCAAAAATAGTGTCCACGTCTCTTGGCTTTCATTAGCACAAATAGCAAAAGCTAGAGGAAACATTTGTCCATTAGCATCTACTACAATCGCTATTAACAGCTTGATATCATATTTTTCATAGACATGAGTACCGTCTATGGATATTATTGGCCGGCAATGCGGAAAACCATCAATTGTGATTTAAATGCCCATAACACGTAATTGAATATATATTCTTGTCTTCCCGGACTCCGCTCAAGCATCCATTCAACAACTGTCTCAGGGTTAAAATGTTATAGTGCGACCATGTACCTGGGTAGAGCTGCAAATGACTTATCCCAGTTACCATAAGCAATTTCAAACGCACGGTTGCACCCAAGAAATGCCTTTCTTTTGGTAATGGTATGGCCATATTTCTGGTGGACTGATATAATGCACTCTTTGATTTTATACCTTATGGACGCTACAAGGTGTGGAATAAGGACAAGAGAAATGAAGTCAATATCCAATTTGTAGTGATTCCCATTGAATGTGTCCATTTTGCAACTGTGGCTGGGAATGTATTTATCCACTTTCTACAGACCTGTGTTCTTCTTGGTCGCACGCATCATCCAATAACAACCCGTAAACCATCTGTGGCAAACAACCTTGTATACCTCTGGAGTTGACTCCCATACCTCCATCTCACGACACTCTTTTACATTGTGCATTTTTGTTGCGTTGCTTAGGCGCGCTTTATCAGGAAAAGGCATGCCATTTGCCAGCACCGTTGGACTAGAATCATCCCACATTATTGTCTGAATTTCATCAAAATCCCTTGGAAGAGCATCCACATTCGGCATACTTGGCAAATTATCAAGGTAGGGAATCTTCCTAGAATGAAACGACACTTGGGACTCGTACACTCTTGGTCTAACGAGGGGGGAGGGGAGTGGAGCATTCTCCCTCGTCAAATCAGGTCCTTCATTCTCTTCCTCCTCATCACCATCCTCACGAGGGAAGGGTGTGTCATCTCCGGAATCATCGACATTGTTGTCATAATCACTGTTCTCTTCCTCACTCTGTCCATCTGCCAGATCCCGATTTAATATGTCGTCTTCAGGAAATTGAGTCAGGACAGGTGGTTCAGTTTGCTCGTTTTCACTGCACAAACAACAAAATAATAAGCTACTGAAATTAATAAATACTTTTCATATAGCTGTATCACTTCACTTACAAGTCGTAATGTGTTGACATTCCATGATGGACATTTTCCTATTGGTGATGACTTCCGGATGGACCACCATGATCCAACATTCCAGAACTACGCATATTCCAACTGGCCGTGGGTTCATAACTTGTAAAATTCATATCTGGTCGTACCCTTTGTGGAATATATGAGCGTTAATACAAATTCAATACAACCAAAATATACATCGTAACACAAAGGATAAGTAAAGTTTACCAGTCGTCTTGTGGATTATGTAAAGCAGGAGAGAAATTATTTCCTCGCTCCTCATTCGCCCGTGGTGATAAGTTTAAATCAGGGCAAACTCTTTCAGTCGGAACCTGTCTGACTAAAACTGCTCCACAATAACCACCCGATGACTGAGGGTTATCCCTACTATGTGCAACCTCATTATTGTCAACGTGTTCAACCTTGACGTACATTTCCAACATTTTTATCACAAGAAATTTTCGGTATTTATCCGGATTCCTCGAAAAATCCCTCAAAGTTTCATCATTGTCGATGTTAAACTCAGCGTCACAAGCAACCTCTTGCGGAGTGACGGAATACGGATATCTTCCGGTTACTTTAAGGTTCACCGAATGTTTCCTCGCACTCATTTTATTACATAACAACGATACCAATCTACCATACTCCATTGTAAGTGGGAACTTAACATGACACTGTGGAGATAAACTATAGCTCACAGAGTTATTCGCAACCACAACCTCACACCCCCCCCCCCCAATATAATGAAACCCTTGTTTTTCGCTCTTCAGACATTATGAAAAAATGCTTGAGAATTTAACAAGAAGAAAAATTTGAATGGGAGTTAGGAATATTTTTGAATGGATTTTTGTAAAATCCTAACGCCTTTAAATAAGGCAATGCCTAGCTCGGGAGGCTGAATTTTTTTTTAAGTATAGCGCTCTTTTAAAGGGTGTTATACCCATTTGAATTATTGTTATGTCAGTTAAACGCATGAGACTTATTGGTGGGCCCAATTAACAGGTATACCGCTTTTTATAATTGCGCTATACATATATAGCGTTATTTCTAAAGGCGTTATATGTATAACGCTCTTTTAAAGAGCGTTATACGTTAACGTCTAAAACGTCCGTTAAAGTATAGCGCTCTTTAAAAGAGCGTTCTACGTAGTTAGATAACTCTCTTTTTTACGCGTATTTCTGTTCTTTTTGTCAAAAAGAACCACAAATGGGTTCTCGGCTCGTTACTAGACCAGCATTGACAGGTAGAAATTGCATATTTTTAGGACATTTACGTATATCAGTGAAAGTTTCCTCTTATTTCTCGTATTCTTATTTTGTATTCTGTCTTGTATAAAACAACACATTAATTTTCATATAATATTGCACAAGCATTTAAATATTTCGTCCCACAATCCAAGCAACTGCTAGGGATTTACGCTAAGAGTGCAAGAGGATTAATTTTGTTACTTATTTTTATTACCAGTTTCTTTATATATAGAATAAAAATAAATAAATAAATAAATAACCTTCTCGATGATGATTATTAGGGGTATATAAAGAAAATAACATGCATACAAAAAAAGATGAACAAAGATGTTGCTAATAATAGTAATAATATCTCTTATGCATCGAGTTGTAATTTGCATCTTGTCTAATTATTTTAAAATATAAGCGTCTTCCCAAAACGGCTCATATTCTTTAATTAATTGTAATTAAAAACCTTTGAATGGGTGACAAGAATTTGATTATTTACCCTTCTATTTATATCTATTTCAACCTATCATTTGATTATATTCAACTCTTTTTAATGTTATTATTTTACCAAAAAAACGTTAAACCTTTTTTTAAGCAAATTAATGAGAAAACAGAGGGTGAATCCTAGTTAAATATAATAACTACTAGATTTGAAATTTAAAGATGTTGATGATGCAGGTCCTTGTCTGATAATATTGAATGCCAACTACGAATGTTCAGTGATTGTCAATGAATGTAGTAATGAAATCATACAAATAATATAGGTAATGACAACAAATGTAATAAGAAGGAATTAATCACTCAAATGTTTAGATGACTTGGATGATTCTCCTTCCTGACAACAACATGGGATAATATAAAATGAAGGTGGACAAAAAATCCTTGAATTTTGCGAATAAAAGATGTATATTGAGCAATAGAATCAGTGGACAAGACAAGCTTTGTATATTCTTTGTAGTCAACCATTTAATGTGTTCTTATTAGAAAAGTGAAGATCCCTTTTTGTTCTTTATCTCTTCCTATTTATAGGGGATATTCCTAAGAAATCCTAAAAAGTACAACTGAAAGAATATCCAATGGAATATTCTTTCTCTCTATTCTAAAACTTATTCTAACCGTTACTTCCATACGTTCTTTACTCGACCTCGGCGCTAATCCTTCTTTAGGTGGTTCCTCGCCATTGAGTCGTGATCGGCTTTGACCTCGACCACTTCCCGTTCATTTGTGGTTATTAAGTTCAGTCCAAATTTTGACCAATACAGTTAGCCCCTCCGCTTGTTGAGGTCGTTCTCTTGGACATCCTCGATGAGCGGATTTTGTCTGCAACCGGTCAGAGGAAATTTGGTCGTGATGACTGAATCGAATCGGCCGAGGTCGAACTGACGGCGGTTGTCAGCAGAGACGTGGTTGGCGTGACTGACGTAGGATGATTTCATGGACACGCGCGTCATCATTACGTGTCTTCCCAATGCAGTATGCCATTTTCTGTGCTCTTGTCGCTTTGATTTTGGTGCCATTGACGTCTCTTTATCTCGATTCAAGTGCCACCCAACCCTATAATAAAGGAGATAGGCTTCATTATCGAACTTTTAGCAGCTCCTACTCTGTATGCACTTTGTTCTTCTTTAAGCCTCATCTCCGATCTCAGTTTCCAATTTCCCACAGTTCTTTCAGTTTTCGTTCTCAATTTCTTTCCCGGTCGATACTTCCTTTCTCTGACTTCATTGTACACACTTTCTTTACAAAAATATGTTAAATTCTCCTCATACTTATGAAAGAGTCTCCGATGCTACCCCTTTATCGATATCCATTCCTCCCTGCGGTGAGGAACCCATGCTTGATGAGGAAGAAAGCTTCCCCACCGTGGAGAAGATAGTTCCTAAGAACCCTTTGGTCAGAAACGACTTTCGAAAGGAACCTGCCCCCGCTCCCGCTTAGTTTCTATCTGATACGGGACCGAGTCAAATAGCCGTCCACCAGCCCAAATTTGGTATTCCTTCTCACGTCAAAATTGTTCTGGCGGGAGGCGACATAGTACAGGTTCATCAGCCCGGATATTGCGCTTTCTACGTCTATATGTTCCTGGTTGGTTATTATCTTCCTCTCCCCCATTATCGGAGGAGTTCTGCCATTTTTACAACGTCTGCCCAGCGCAGCTCTCCCTTTATTTATATAAGGTTTTTCTGATGCTGGCGAAGTACGCAGAGTAGGCCGGCTGCGAGGTCATTATCCACCATCTGTTGCATCTCTACTCGCACAATTTTTATAGAGGCACATTGATACATCTACGACATCGTGGGACCAAAGGATTGGTGACCGGGATGGATGATAAGGCGAACCGGCGGTTCTGGCATAAATACTTCTTCATCAGGAACAAGAACCTAGTGGCGGATCCGATTGGGTTCCCCGAGCAATGGAACTATAATCGTAAGGATCTATGGTCGCTTTCCATATATTGCTAATTATTTCTTCTCTTTTCTTCTTTTCTTCTATTTTTGTTCTCGACCCACTCATGGCTTTTCTATTTTCAGCTGAGAAGCATCAACCTTCTCTTGTCTTTGATATTGAAGATTGGGTAGCTCGCATGTTACCCCACACCGTGGGAATTCGCGACTGGGCGTCCTTCCACAGGCGCTTTGGACCCAAGCCCTTGTCCAGTAGGTGTTATTTTACCTTTCGACTTATCGCCGTTCACTCTTGTCCTTTGATGTGATTTTATTTTGGTGCTAGGTCAGCGAACTTCCAAGAAGGCGAAGGCTCCGGTGCTTGCATTTCGCCAGGTGGTTGCCTCGGCCGGGATGCAATTCGCTCTTGCTGAGTCTGCACGAGGAGGTTAGACTCAAGCTCCGCCGTCAAGGGACTCCGCCCCTCGAACTGTTGTTGTGCCGGATGAGATTTCTTCTCAGCCTATCTTGCACCTAGTCGATGAGTCATCTCACGGCGAGGAGGAGGCGTCATCGAGGAAGAGATAAAGGGTGGATACTGGGAAGTCCATTGTTGCTGACGTTGAGTCAGAAAGGCCCATCGTTTTGGAAGTGAAATCACTGCCTTCACCAGATGTCGAAGATGTTCCTGCGGCGGGTGCCGTCATGAAGAAGAGGCCATCCGAGGTTGAGGGGGTCCGTGGTAGAGGAGAGCCTACACGAACTGTTGAATTTGACTCATCATCAGCAGTTGGGAAATATAGAGTCGTTCTTGTGGAGGACGATGAATCTGGCTCAAACATCGACCTGGAGGAGGTACAGGCCTTCGTGGAGAGGGCTACTTGCGTGGAGATAAGGACGGAGGGTCCTAATCGGCACATAGTCATTCCTGTGAGCTATAACCTCTTGGTCGACTCGAAACAGGTGGCACCGTCCTTTGCTCCTCTGTGTGCGGAAGCTGAAAATAGGACGCCGCAGAAGCTAAAAGATGCGGACCTGTCTTTGGGCATATCGGGCATGGCCTTGCAGGTAAGTTTTTACTTCTTTCCTCCTAAGTTTATTCATTTCATATGTGTTGTTTACTCTTACTGACTTGCTTTCCTTTGCGTTTCAGACTCTCATCTTGAAGATTGAGCGTGACCGACGAGAGGAGGAGAGAACGACTCTACAAGAGGATAGAATCTAAGTATAAAGAGTATCTCTCCAAGAACCGGATGATGGTCGAAATTGTTGGTGAGGATGGCCAGTTCCAAGCATTACGCGATGAGATTAAGAAAAGGGACGAGGAGCTGAAGGAGAAAGATGAGGAGATTATGAGGTCCAACGGCCAATGCAGCATGTTGGAAGGGAAGCTTAGGTCTAAGGAGGATGAGCTCGAAGTGAGAAAAGGGGTGATGGCTGAGAATGCAGATCTCCAGGCGTAGGTGGCATCCTTAAAGGTTGTGCTTGAACAAAGCGAGGCCAGGGTCGTCGACTTGAGGGCAGAGTTAAGCACTAGGGTCGAAGAGCTGAACTTGGCTGAGAGAACCAGGATGGTCGCCGTGGCGGAGGCAGCAGCCTTAGAGGGTACCCTACGTGTTTGTAGGTCTGAGTGAGCTAGCAAGGCGGAGACTTCGCCGCTCAAGGTGGCAAAGTTGGAGGAACGGATCGGGGAATTGGAGGAAGAGTTATATGGGCTGAATGAGTAGGCCATCACTTTAAAGGCCGAGAAGGAGAAACAGCAGGCCCAGCCGTCTACATCTCGTATTTCTGCCAATCCTAGTGTGTCACGGGAGTTGCACGAGATGTGGGTTCATGTTGAGGCCCAGTCTAGCGTGTATAAGTCTTTGAAGGCGGCCAATAAGGTTACCGAGGCAGAGCTTGAAGATGTTAGTTTCAAGGCACTCACAGCTCGTGATGCCTGTGGTTACGACACTGGTACACCCGGCGGGGATGGAGATGAAAACACCTTGGATGGGCTTGCCTCCGACCATTGGTATGATGGTGAGTATGCCGATGATGTTGATGGGGATGATGCGGCGTGAAGCCTTTGTACTTAGTTTCTTTTTGTTTTGCTATTTTTTTGTAGGGGCGTCTCTCAGGCCCTTTGTAAAATGTATTGGAGCTAAACAGTTGAAATGGAACAATTGTCTTTTTGCCGTGTATTTTTGAATTTTCTCTTTCCCCTTTTCCTCTCTCGTTAGCGTTTTTCTTTGTGAGAAAGTCCCTGATGTTTTGACCATTTGCATGTATGGTTGATTTAGGAAGAGTTGAATATGGACCAATTTGAGGTCAAATATAAGTTAGCTCGAACGAGGTCAAATGTAAAATAATTCGAGCAAGGTCGAATGTAAAATAATTTGAGCGAGGTAAAATGTTAAGTAATTCGAGCAGTGTCGAATGTTAAGTAATTCGAGCAGTGTCGAATGTGAGTTAATTCGAGCGAGGTCGAATGTAAACTAATTTGAGCGGTGTCGAATGTAAAATAATTCGAGCGAGGTCGAATGTTAAGTAATTCGAGCAGTGTCGAATGTTAAGTAACTTGAGCAGTGTCGAATGTGAGTTAGTTCGAGCGAGGTTGAATGGAAAATAATTCGAGCGGTGTCGAATATAAAATAGTTCGATCGAGGTCGAATGTAAAATAATTCGAGCGGTATTGTATGTATATTCTTTACGTTGGTGTGATGTGCAACTTTGGTGGAGTTGTGCAAGCATGTTGCATACTGCTTTGTTTATTCATTCATTGGAGAATATTACATATTTATGTTTATTCCATGCATACATTTGAGAAGTTGCAGTCTATCTAGTCCCTTCATCGCTCCGCCTGGAGAAGTAGTTGATAGACGGGGCGATGAATTCAACACTTAAATTTTGAGACGCCCTCTTCATCGGCTCATTAAAAACCTCCCCGATAAAACCCAATTGGTACAAAACCCGAGTGAGGGAAACAGAGTACGACTTGGAGGACGTCCATTTTCAGAAGTTGAAGTATTTGAGGTGGGCGCCGTTCCAGTTGTTTGGCAGTAGCTTTCCCTCCATTTTTTCTAGTTGGAATGATCCTTTATTTGTTGTCGTTGTGATTTTGTATGGCCCGTCCCAATTGGTTCCTAGTTTACCTTCTCTTGGGTCTTTTCTCGCTTATGTTTTGGCCTTGAGTACATAGTCCCCGACCTTGAGTGGTCTTACTTTGGCCGTTTTGGTTGTAGTACTGTTCTGCTTGTTGTTTCTATGTTATCATTCTTATGTAGGCCATGTCTCTTCGCTCGTTTGCTTCGTCATGGTCTTGCTTTCTGTTCTCGTCGTTGCTTGGTCCGCTCTCATTGGAGTATCTCAAACTTGGTTCTCCGACTTCGACCGGTATCAATGCGTCAGTCCCATAAATTAGTGAATATGGCGTTTCTCCTGTGCTTATTTTTGGCGTGGTGTGGTATGCCCATAGCACTTCTGGTAGTAGTTCTGTCCGCAGTCCCTTGGCGTCCTTGAGCTTCTTCTTCATGATGTTCAGTATTGTTTTGTTGGATGATTTGGCTTGGTCATTGCATGTAGGGTGATATGGCGTGGATATTATTTGCTTGATGTGCCATTTCTCAAAGAATTCAGTGGTCTTTTTCCCGGTGAATTGGGGTCCGTTGTTACAACTGATTTCTTTGGGGATGCCGAAGCGGCATATGATGTTCCTCCATATGAATGTGATAACTTCCTATTCGCGTATTTGGGTGAATGCACCTGCTTCTACCAACTTAGAAAAGTAGTCAGTTAAAACCAAAAGAAAGCGTACATTACCTCGTCCCGCTGGAAGTGGTCCAACGATGTCCATTCCCTATTTTATGAACGACCATGGCGATGTGACTGAGTGGAGGTGCTCGCCCCCTTGGTGTATCATTGGAGCGTATTTTTGGCACTACTCGCACTTCTTAACGAAGTCGGCAGCTTCCTTCTTCGTGGTGGGACAGTAATAGGCTACTCTTATGAGTCATCCAACGAGGGCTCGGTTTCCAGTATGGGTTCCGCAGTGGCCTTCGTGTACTTCCTCGAGGATGCACCTCGTTTGGTTTGGCCCTAGGAATTTCTCCAAGGGACCGCCAAACATTTTTTTGTATAAGTCGTGGTTGATGATGATGTATCTGGCCAACTGCATTCGAATCTTTTTGGATTCTTTTATGTTTGATGTGAGTATTACCTCCTACAAATAAGCTATAATTCGGTTGCTCCAGTCCCAAGTTAAGTTTACAGAATGTACCTCAATTTGGTCTGCTGACGAATGGAGGAGGGTAACCATGTTTTCCTATACGCTTATATTCTTGGTGTCTGCTGCTAAATTAGTGAGGCCGTCTGCCTCGATGTTTTGTGCCCGGGGTATCTAGTCGAGTTGACATTCGTCGAACTCCGGTAGTAGCTTATGAGTTTTTGACAGGTGCTTTTGCAGCCTTTACTCTTTGATTTGGAAAGTCCCTGTGACTTGGTTGATGACGAGTTGTGAGTCACATCGGAGGATGACTCGTCGTGCTCTATATTTGAGAGCTAGTCTTAGTCCTGCAATAACGACCTCGTACTCGG
The DNA here is from genome assembly GCA_005239495.1 of Nicotiana undulata. NCBI lineage: Eukaryota > Viridiplantae > Streptophyta > Magnoliopsida > Solanales > Solanaceae > Nicotiana > Nicotiana undulata. The sequence goes on from ML242279.1 coordinate 36,970, forward strand.
CCTTATTGTTAGTCATATCGGGGCACCGTATGGACTGGCGTATGACTTCGCATGTTAGGACCTCGAGTACGAGTCCCAGTCCAGATCCTGATGCATTGGAAGCGCCGTCTGTGTATAGGACCCATAGGTCGGGTAACTTGGGAGAGGTGCGAGAAGCTTCCTACTCGACCTCAAGCATTACTTTGGCACTAAAATCGGCGAGTACTTGCGCTTTTATCGTTGTTCGCGGCTGATTTGTTATATCGTGATCGCTCAATTCTATGGCCCACTTGGCCAATCTCCCCAACAGCTCGGGTTTATGTAAGATGCTTCTAAGAGGGAAGGTCGTGACCACCGATATGGGGTGACATTGAAAATAGGGTCTAAGCTTTCGTGAAGCTACGACCAATGCTAGGGACAGTTTTTCGAGGTGAGGGTACCTCGTTTCGACGTTAACCAGGGTTTTGCTAATGTAATAGATTGGAGATTGCGTACCTTTGTTTTCAAGGACCAGCACTGCACTTACTGCGACATCTGATACGGCCAAGTAGATTAAGAGACGCTCGTTGGGTTCTTTTTTGGCGAGTAGCGGGGACGATGACAAGCATGCCTTTAATTCTCTTAGGGCTTCGATGCATTCCAAATTCCACTGGAGTCCGTTATCCTTTTGAGCACATTGAAGAATTTGTGGCATCTGTCAGAGGATCGTGAGATGAACCTTGACAGGGCGGCTGTACGGCCGGTCAGTTTCTGTACATGTTTCTTACTAGTCAATATTTCAGGTATTCCCTCAATGGCTTTGATTTGGTCAGGTTTGACCTCGATGCCTCTTTGCGACACCAGAAAACCGAGGAACTTCCCAGAGGTCACATCGAAGGCACACTTTTCGGGGTTCAGCTTCATGCCGTATCGCCTTAGTATATCGAAGGCTTCCTTTAGATGGTCGATGTGGTCCTCTTTTCATTTTTATTTAACCAACATATCGTTTATGTTGACTTCCATTGTTTTGCCGAGTTGATCTTTGAACATCTTGGTGACCAGCCTTTGATAAGTCGTCTGTGCATTCTTCAACCCGAATGACATGACTCTATATCAGTACGTCCCTTGGTGGGTGATGAAAGTGGTCTTTTCCTGGTCCTCCTCCTCCACGAGAATTTGGCTGTAACCTGAGTAGGCGTCCAAGAAACTTAACAACTCGTGCCCCGTTGTTGCGTCAATGAGTTGATCAATGTGAGGCAACGGAAAGGAGTCTTTTGGAAAGCTTTGTTTAGGTCCGTGAAATCCACGCACATGCGCCACTTACCATTTTTCTTCTTCACCATGACCACGTTAGCGACCCATTGGGGGTATTTTGACCATCGGATAGAGCCGTTAGCAAGTAGTTTGTCCACCTCATTATGGGCGGCCTAATTGATTGCGACGTTGAATTTTCTTCTGATTTGTCGTACCGACAGGTAGAGTGGATCGACGTTAAGATTGTGTGTGGCAATGTCTTTCGGGATACCTGGCATATCTGCAAGGGAGAAAGCAAACAGATCGGCGTTGTCAATTAAATATTTATGAAATTTACCAGGTTCTGAGAGTTTGTGGCCGATATAAGCTTTTTGTGGTCGTTGCTATCCAGTCGGATGGGGTCGAGGTCTTTTACCGTTGACCCTGTGGCTTTCACTACGTCGGGGTCCGTGATGACGTCTTTTTGTTCGTTGATTTCAGGCTCCAACTTCGGTAATTGCTATGGGCCCGAGCCCACTCCCTTTAATTGTTGAGTGTATGTGCAATCTTGGGCAATGTGGTAGCATTCTTGGGTTGTGTGTTGTTCACCGCAAATGCTGAATATTCCCCACGGGGTAGGAAACTTGATGACTTGATATAAGCTGGACGGGATGGCCCTCATGGTGTGTATCTAGGGTCGCCCTATGATGGCATTGTAGGTTGTGTCCTCGTTGTATGGTTGTTCGAAGAGCCGCCCGACGTCCCATTTTGATAGAAGTTTTGGGGCGCCCGGTATCTTATCAACCCTTTTTTTATGCTCCCTCATTTGGTCACGGGACGCTTTATTCTCGTTCTTCATTTCTTCCATTTTCTTCAGAATGACTACAACCACGTCATTACCTGCATCGACAACGATTTAAATCGTGTTACCTGCTGGGAGAGGAGGGGGTTGCTCGTGACGGTTGTTGTGGTATCCGCTCGTGCGGCGCTCCTACTCGCCCCTTGAGCGGGTTTGCCGAGTATGTTGTTTAGAGTACTTGTCAACCATGCCTCCAGTAGTTTTTCACTGCTGGTGGCACTTCCTCTGTTGTGGACGTGGAGGCTCCCCTTTCGCGTGAAGCGGTTACACTCCCATGAGGGGGAGGTGAGTCACTTCGCCTGGGTGTGGCACTCGGCGTCACATTCTCCTCGTCTTCTCTGTCAACCTCGTTGATCCATTTGTCGTTATTAAGTCCAGTCCAAGTTTTGACCAATACAACTATTGGTAACGAATACAAATCATGGGTTTTAAAACAAACAAAATGAGCAAATATTGTTTATAAATTAATGTAATTAATACCCTATGGACGAGTAATAACAACAAAAAAGGAGGAAATTTAAGAACGTTTGCTTATAATAAAAAAAAAAGAGCAAATATTGTTTTAAAATATCAATATTTGTCCAAATCTAAACGTAACCTCTTGATATGAAATTTCACCAAATCCGTGGAAGTCATTTGGTTCCATAAAAACTCCAGTGTGAAACGTTTTATAAAAAGACACATAAAAAATAAAAAAATAAAAAAATCAACATCTTCTTGCACTCCGAAGTACTGACTTAGTTGAAATATAAAAAAGAATTATTATTCGTTTCTTACATTAATTAAAATTTATCATTGAATAAAACTTGAGAGTCATGGGGCGATGTTCGTTAAGGTGTTCCTTAGGATGGTGTTTAGCAAAATATATAAATCGTTCATTTTAATTGTCCTCAACGATCAGTCAAGTCATGCGTGAATGTTTAGTTGACACTCTTAATAAACACCTGCGATGTTTAGTTAGTCATTATTGATCGTTGAGGACAATCTAAAAGGGTGATTTATATATTTCGTCTTTAGAAAAAGTTCTTTTCATCTTTTTGAAAATTTCGAAAATACACATTAGGGGGAGTGTGTATTTGGGTGGTAAAACGTAGGGATCTTCCGTACAAATAGTCGATCGGATCCACTATTTATTTTTTTAACCGATATACAATTATTATACATGAATTACACATATATTATACACACACTGTTTATTTTTAGTTTAAATAAAAGGGTGAGTGAGTTTCTATTTAGGTTACTTCTTATCCTAAATGGGTGGAAGAGGAGAAGATCCAATTCCGGGGAAGTGCATGGTTAGCCACTATTTAGAGATGTTTTTACTCTTTAGCTACTGTTTAAAATGTATTTACTTTTTAGCCAGTGTTTAATAATTTTTTACCCGCCCGGACGAAAATACCCTTGTGTTAGACATGGGTGATGTGTATATATTAAGGACATGGTGTCCTTAACTTCATGAATATTGTGTAAATATTAAGGACATGGTGTCTTTAACTTCATGAATGTTATGTAAATATTAAGGACAAAGTCTCCTGTATTTTCACTTTCCGTTATTAAACTTTAGGACATCATGTCCTTAACTTCATGTGTGCAGTGTAAATGTTAAGGACATAATGTCCTTAACTTGTATTTGCACCTTCTATTGTTAAACTTTAGGACCTCATGTCCTTAACTTCACATATACAGTGTAAATGTTAAAGACATGGTTCCTTAACTTCATGTGTGCAATGTAAATGTTAAGGACATAGTGCCCTTAACTTTATGAGTGTTGGTAAGTATTAAGGACATAGTGTCCTTAACTTCATGAATGTTGTGCAAATATTAAGGACAAAGTGTCCTGTATTTGCACCTTCCGTTGTTAAACTTTAGGACATCATGTCTATATGAGTAGTGTAAATGTTAAGGACATGGCGTCCTTAACTTCATGTGTGCAGTGTAAATATTAAGGACAAAGTGTCCTGTATTTGCACCTTCCGTTGTTAAACTTTAGGACATCATGTCTATATGAGTAGTGTAAATGTTAAGGACATGGCGTCCTTAACTTCATGTGTGCAGTGTAAATATTAAGGACACCATATCCTTAATATTTACACAGCACTCATGAAGAAAGGGTAAAAATGTCTTTTTATATTAATTTTAATAGAGTAGTGGCTATTTTTGCTCATCATTAAAAATACTTGACAAAAAAGTAAATACCATATTAAAAAATGACTATCCCACACCATTTAATCTCCAATTCCTAAGTGAGCAGCAAAAACTGGTTAAGCCCAAAATGTATGCATATGGGCCAGTAATGTAATTGTTGTCCGTTTCGAGAATGAACAAAATCCAGCCAGAACTGCAGGGCCCAAATAAAAAACAAGAAAGTTTCATGTTTGACTACTCGACCAAAAATAATTATATTTGTTAGCCAAATATATAGAAAAATTAACCCAAATAGTCATCCACCAAGTAACTTAAATTAAAAATAGATAGCGAATATATATATTATGTATAATTCATATAAAATATGTGTATAATCGCGTATAATCAACGTATAATCTATGTATACTGGTTAGTAAAAGTAAACAACGAATCTGACCAGCTATTTATGTAAAATTCCAAATACTTGAACTTTCGAACCTGGTCTGGTCTTGGAATCGGGCTAGGAGCAGTTATTGAATCTGGTGATGGCGGTGTGATAATGTCAGTCGAAAGGGAAAGAAAGGTAAGACTTTGATCAGGGAATATTGTAGTTTCTCATTCCGCAGATCATCCAATCCTTCTTCTTGAGCCTTTTAGAGGGTTTTCGGATACTTCGGTACCGGCTATCGGTAAAGGAAACATATGTCTGTAACTCAGTTCATTCCCTATATGGTTATATAACGTATACACTGATTGTGTATAAAATATTGATATTATACTTAAATAAATATAAAAATATATTTTTTTTTTACTATTATTTTTGGAAGTAACTATACAATGTAGTTTTCCCATTAAAAAAATTATGTGAAAGAAGTAGACCATCTATGAAAAAACAGGGGAGCAACAGGTCGTTGCCAGTATGGATAATAACCAGGCCATCTTATATTTGCTTCTACTCTATTTTATATAGTAACATAATAAAATGACATCAATACTATATGAGGAAGAGTTTAAATGATAAATTGAGGTGAAAATGTGTAAAAATCAATTAAGATTTAGTAATAAAAAAATATGTATTAATTGAACTGGTATAAGCACCGAATGTGAGTAAGTTTTTTCATTATATCACTCCCTCTATCCATCTTATATAACGTGATTACTATTTGCATCGTTAAGTCAAACACAATATGTAATTCCGAGGGTATCGGTGTCGGAGAAGAGGATCAGTCAATGCTGTTACATGCACTCATTTGTTCGGATTGAGTAGCGTGAAGGAGATAATAGGAGGATCCGCGGAAAGCTAGAGAGCGGGGCTATTCTTCTTATGAGGAGACAAAGTCGTCCCCTTCTACTGACCGAACCCTCAATTCGGGGGCTGTAGACGAAACCTCAGACTTCTGGATAGGCCCGAGAAAGCCTAGACCAAAGGTGCCTAATAGCAACAATTAAGAAATTTGACCTCCTACTATGAACCCCTCATTTTTAGTGGCAAAAGAGTAAACTGCAAATAATATGAAACCAGAATCTAAATCCATTAATAGATTGCTTGATACTTAATATGGAGCAATACAATTAAAAATATTTCTGAAAAACTTTCTTCTTTACCTACTACAACTATGCATACCATTCTTTTCTTTCCTACTAACCTAAAATTATTACAATATAATAGGACATAAACATAGGCCAAAGTTACAAAAACCTTCTAAATCAAGATGCTAATACAAACTAAACATTGTGTACAAGTTCAATACTATCTTTTTTAGAGTCCAAATCTTGTGTCTTCTGTACCTGAATAGGCTTGAAAGTATAGAATTTTGCACAAAACAGATAGTAAACCAAGTTAATCACTTGTAGAATTGTGATTAACCAATAAAAATACTCTAATTTTCCCTTGTTCAAATTATTATCAGGTAACCAATTTGATCCTCCAGATCCTGAAGTAAATTTATGCACTAATGAAACCAAAAGTGTACTCAAATAATTCCCAGCTGAAATTGATGTCCAAAATAATGCAGTAGCTGTACTTCTCATACTCTCTGGTGCTTGATCATAGAAAAATTCAAGATGTCCAATTGACATAAATGCCTCAGCCACACCATGTAAACAATACTGAGGCACAAGCCAAAATACTGAAATGGGAACAATCGCCTTACCTTTATCGATAAGTCCATGAGTTATGGCTGCTTCTTTTCGTTTAACTTCTATAAATCCGGCTACTAATGTGGCTAGAACTGAAATAGAGAACCCGATAGCCATTCTGCTAAGGAACGATATGCCTCGTTCTAGACCAGTGAATTTACGTGCTATAGGCACAAATACGCGGTCATAGAAGCAAATGGTGCATAACATTGCTGTTAATGTGAAGACTGTCATCGATGCAGCTGGGATTTCGAAGGATTTTATTAAGTGTCTGTCCATTGTTTTTGCCTGTTGTATTGAGAATGTGTTTTGTTGAGCATATGCTGTGATTAGAATAATTCCAGATGCCCATATTGGTCCCATTCGGATCACTGATTTTAGCTCTTCTATGCGATGAACTGTGTTTAATCTCCATAAGTTCGGAGATTTTGGATTGTCTTCCTCTGTCACAATTGCTGCTCTGTCCAAGAATCTGAAATAGAGACAGAATGTGATCAGCTAACGGCTTAAACTTTCAGATGAGAGAGTCACAGAATTCAACGCTCATAATAGTAATGCATGCATATGAGAATGTCCCCTTGATCAATTGCCTATAGTGGTTCTTGGCATATTTTCAGACATTAGCATGTTGTCTTTCTTGATCAAGTCTACATCAAAACAAAAATAACAAGGGTAGTCCGGTGCATAAGGCATTTAGCGTTCACACAAGGTCCGAAAAGTGTCGCATCCAAAGAGGTACAATGTAAACAGCCTAACCTAATGCAAATATTAGTAGCTGCTTCCACGGCTCGAACCCGTGACCTACGGGTCACATACTATTGTTCCAGGGTTTCCCTTCTTACATCAAAATAATGCATGTAAATTATTACATTGGGACAACTTAAGTGTTATTCAATTTAAATTGGCTATAAATAATTTCAATTATATTATAACTTACCCAACTAAAAAAAAAATCACTAGTCACATGAATTGAAAATAGGACCAATTCAATGGTTTCTATTCCAGTTTCATCAAATTTCCAATATTTTAATAGCAATCTGTGACCACCTAGATATTATTGGAGACAAATTAAGAAATTTGATAGTACACTTCCAAAAATAATTTGGCTGTATTTATCAACTTGTATTCTGGTTTCTATTAGCCTCAGGACTGATCTAGCAGAGCATTATTATCAAGCCAAGAAATGAAATTTAAACTAAAAAGGAAATTGGGAAAAAAAATATCAATCAATGTTGAAAAAAAGGACAACAACACAGACAAACAGAAATTATTAATGAAAAATGTGCAATGCTTCACATAATGTTTTTGGCCACACATTAAATTGATTGATATTTGGTTTATCATCCTGTCCATGTCATGTGGTCTTCCCACTAACTGTTCTTCATATTACAGAAAGGGACATTTTGTATCATCTCATATTATTGGTTAATGGAATTCTTGAGATAAATAAAAATTATTTGCCACATTTCAAAGGAAATTAGCCAATCACTAAGTTTTCACCTCACATCATGTGTACTTATATCAGAATTATTAATTTCATTATTTTTTGCAAGTTAAAAGAAACCATATTGGTGCAAATTACGGGTTCGAGTGGTGCAAACAGCCACTAATACTTACATTAGGTTAGGCTGTTTATGTCACGTCCTTGGGATGCAACCCTTCCTTGAACCCTGCGTGAACGTGGGCATGGGCGAAGCTACACTTTGGTAAGGGTGGTCAATTGACTATCCTTTGTCGGAAAACTACACCATGTATATAAGCAAAATACTAGGTTTTAGAGGTACATAACATATATTGAATACCCATTACAGGAAAAAAATTCACTTCTTTCAAGTTTGAATACCCTTGAGAAAATTTCTGGCTTCGTCGCTGAACGTGAAAATACCTTATGTAACGGGCTGCCTTTTTATATATACTAATAGTGTAAACTAACTGCTACATGTAGCAATTCTTTAAAAAAGTTAAAGTCAAAAACATAAAGAATAGGTTATATACATGGACATTGTAAATGATTATTATTACTAGCCTTATAATAGTAACCGGAAACATACAACAACAATAATAACATACCGAGTAAAATCTCACTAGTGGGGTCTGGGGAGAGTAGAGTGTACGTAGACCTTACCCCTACCCCGAAAAGAGTAGAGAGGTTGTTTTCGGGAGACTTTCAGCACAACATGAGAGACAATAATATTAGGGGAAAAAAGGCATGTAACAACAAAAGATGCCAGAAAGAAAATAACAACAATGAATAAGTGAAAGGACAATAACACAAAACTATGCAAACAACAACGTGAACACGACATAGACTGCTAACAAACCGAAACAAAACTCAATCAGAACTAATAAACCGTTAATGCATAGAACTTAAACTGGGGAAAAAGAAAATGACTTACTTCATTTGCTTAGTGTGAACAAGCTTGCCAGCAGTAGAAATATCAGCATCAAGTTCTTCATTTTGGTACAAGAAATTAGGATCAGAAACCATGTCCAATTTTCTTTTCTTGTAAGCAGCAACACAAACTTGTAATAACCTAGTAAAAGGACTACCAGCAGGATCCAAGTTTCTATATAAAGGGTATCCAAATATGAAAACAATAATTGAAATAAGCATAGCAATAGTTGGGACACCAAATCCTATACCCCATCCAATATTATCTTGAATATAAACAATTACTGTCACAGCTATTAGCATGGAGAATCCCATACTAAAATAATACCAATTGAAGAATTTCCATGTTTGTGTTTTTTGATTTGGATCAGTTTCATCAAACTGTTCTGCTCCAAATGCTACAACACATGGCCTAATTCCTCCTGATCCAAATGCTGTTAAGAGTAATGATATATAAAGGATGGCTAATTGGCCAGAATTTGCTTCTTTGCAAAATTCATCATCTTTACATGAAGGTGGCCTTAGTTGTGGAAGTATTGCTGATAATGTTAAAATGATCATACCCTGAATTAAATATCAAAAGAAAATGAAAATCAATCAAAAAAAGGAAAAGAAGTAAATAAACAACAACAATAACGGTCCAGTGAAATCTCACAAATGGGGTCTGGAGAGCGTAGTGTATACTATACATATTATATTAATGAGTAACGTAACTTCTGTATAGTGTAGACGGACTTTTATGCTATCAGGTTACTTAAACGATAATTACATATTTTTCATAAAAAGTGAGATTAGCAATCTGAAAAATAAGACAAATTACCTGTTACAACATACTAAAATACACTAATTGTATTGTTACTTTTTACACTGGCAGTGCATATAAATTAAATTCTATAATATTAATTTGGGTTTGATAAGAGATGAATATAAGTTAATTGTTTACTTGCACATGCCAGTACTTTATATAGCGCTAATAAAACAGTTTATACTTTATTAGTGATATTTGATGAATAAACATTTCTAACTCTACTTGGTTTTCCTGTACTAAAGTTGACATGATAATTATAGTTATATTATATTCATTGTATATTCAATCCCAAACTAAAGTTTTTGCCTATCAAAAGTTTTTTTCACCTTATATATCTTATCCTCTGCAGCCTTATCAAAGAATATCAGCCATTTAATACATGTTTCATGGAGAAGGAAGTATATATCTCTATGTCCCAAGAAAGCAGTGAAAAGCACAACCCTTTTTCACCAAATTTAAGTTTTGCAGAATAAATGTCTAGGAAGCATCAAACAGAACTAATATAAAAAAACAGGAATTAACGACGGATAAATTCTATAGTTAAACAGAAAAATTCATTGCTATTCCTATTTAGCGACGAGTTTGTGCTATATTATCAAGAAATTATATTAGTTACGAACGATTTAACGATAGATTAGCAGCGAAGTTCGTAGGTAATTCTAGTTTTTTCTGTAGTAAGCTAGCATATCAACTATAACATCTAACCTCAAAACCAAAAAAATTAAATTTAACTTATATACTCTAATAACGTTAAAATTATTTCTACCGATACAGTATAATATGTTATAACATGTAACCGATTATTTTTTACATGTTACTAATCCACTTACTATGAATGTATGATTTACCTTTAATTATCGTTTAACACTACTAAAGTCACTCATTTTATCGAGGGATAAAACCGAACAAAAAACTGTCGGTTATGAAGCATTACTGTCAGTGTATTATAAGTTAAATTCGAAAGAGAATGAGAATCTTACGATTTGGTAGATGATAGAAGCAATTGTTATGGTCCAAAACCTTCCTGCAAAAGTATCAGCAATGAAAGCTCCAAGTAATGGAGTCAAACTTGCAGTGCCACCAAAGTTTGTAAGAGTATTAGCTGCTTTTGTCAATGGAAGATGGAGTTCATTTGTCAAATATATTATCATATTTGCACCAAATCCAACCACTGCCAACTTCTCACATATCTCATTTGCTGCAAAAAAATAAAAAAAAATAAAAAAAATCCTCAAGTTTCACCTTAGTATTCAAGAAAATATACATAATATGTAGTTCCAAGATTCAAAACATTAATATATAAGTTGGAAAAAAAGAAAGAACTAACCAAATATGAAGGGCATAGTGATCATTCCACCCTTCATTTTTCTAGAGGTGTTTTCTTTCTTCTTCATTACTTCCATTTTTGTTAGTTTATGTGTTGTGCTCTAAATGACCTCTAGACTCCACTATTTATAGGATATGACAGAGCTTAAGCTAGGTAAGTAGATAAAGACAGATTCAAGATTTAAATCGTATGGGTACAATTTATAAAATTTATAGTGTTGAACCTATTATATTTTTAAAGTTATGTGTTCATAACTTCATATCTACTATTTATACAATTTTCATGAATTTTTACATGTAAATTTTTACTACGCGTCAAAAGTTATGGGTTCAGTTGAACCCGTTGGCAACACACTGCATACGCCCCTGTAAGTAGGTACAATCAAACCTCTCTGTAACAGCATCGTTTGTTCCGAATATTGTTGGATGTTATAACGAAGCGGTGTTATAGAGAAACATATATTATTAACATAACATGAAAATTAGTTCCGGAAAAAATTTGATTTTTATAGTAAAGTGTTGTTGTTAGGGATGTTGTTATAGAGAAGTCTGACCGTATATTTTATGTCATCATATAGTTTGTTCAGTTTCGAAATACCATTATGACCCGAAACCGTATCTTGAAATTAATATTTTAAATACTCTTGATGATGACTTATGATGTGTGTTTTTTTACTGAAGCATATCGTCTTATTTCATCTTATATATTGACCGGACATAGAGTTTAAAGAGGAACGAGGTGTGAGCTAATTAACTAGCATAAAGATAATCTTAACATTGTGTACTGTTCGTTTTGGCCGAGCTTTTATGTTTTATTCAAAAGGCCCACACCATTAAGAGTATCCTCATATGTAAAAAAAATTTCTTGTAAATTTTCAATTTGAGATTTTATTCACGCTCCTAACAATCTTCCCCTCGAATTAAGAATTTTACGTCACTCATTACCATGATCCTTGAGCTTATCTGGAGATTCATTGTGTGTCACCCTATTATTCAAGTATTTATGGCCACTTGAGCCCACATGCTTTTTTTTGTGTGTGCGCGCGTGTGTTTTCAAGCTACGGATGACGGCAGTAAATCAGCCAGTGGGCAAAGGCACTAAGTCGGGCCTCCATCATCACAATGCCATGGCGCCATCTCTATACTCGTCTCGACGAACCATTGGCTTAGATAACAAATTGTTAGGCTAAGTCGATGAACGATGCTCTTAACATAGTGTGATACGATCCGCTTTGGGCTAAGTGAACACGATTTTTTCAAAAGGTCTTATATTGTTAAGAGTGTCACTACACTTTATATGTAGTTTCTTTTTCGTCAAAACTTCTAATGAGAGACTTTGTTCGCACACTCAGTAAGTAAGGACTCCCAAACAATACTATACTATTTCAATGAGTATATAATGGTTAATGGTATGTCAGTAAACGTAAAATAAGATGTTTAATATTAAAGAGTTTCCAAATTAAAATGGTATCTTTTTTTTTTAACAAATTAAACGGGGCAAATGTCATAAAAATAAGACAGATGAAACAGTTAATTTTGTATTGATTATAAATCCAATCATAAAATTTTGACCAATTGGGTATGCAAGATCATGTTTGTTGATTTTAAAAGCCTTGTGACGTAAAAATTTGTGTTCGTCTAGTTGTGCATTGCGATATGGACATTCATGTACAAGTTAATTAGTCTTTTTACTTCACATTTTCTAGTTTGTATTATTATTACCACTATTACTACCATCACCATCACTACTACTACATCACGGAAGTTATCAAGCTTTTATATGAAGATAACTATAGTCTTTTTAATATTGTTTTTGAATGCAGATTATTAATGTACCAGTAGAAGCTCCCCCTCTGAAACATAATTTCAGAGAAGGAAATGAAGTGGCACATGTGTTGGCCAAGGAAGTTGTTAAAAATCTGTCCTCTGCTAGATGTTTTTACCATGCTCGTCTAGGGGTGGCAATTTGAGCCCAAACTTATCTAACCCGCCCACAGATTAATGAGTTGGGCCGAAAACATTTTAGCTCATGGGTCAATTTGGGCTGAGCCCAAGTTAACCCATTATTTTTTATGACCCATTCTGACCCATTTAGCAGCCCAAATACAACCCATGAAACTCAACCAAAACAAAGGGATCTCAACCCAACTTATCTAGAAATTTACTTAGTTGCCCCAATTTTATAATTTTTTTTATATTTTCATTTTTTTTTCTGCATCTCCCACTCACTCACCATATACCCTAATCCCACCCCCCACCTCACCCCCACCCCACCGTGCGCAAACCCCCTCAATTTTTTTTTACTTTTTTTTGTATTTTTAATTTTATGTTTTTTTGTTTGAAGTATGGAAG
>ML242279.1:50452-65462 GCA_005239495.1 Nicotiana undulata
CCCCCCCCCCCCCCCAAATTTTGTTTTTATTTTTATATTTTTAATTTTCAGCTTTTTTAAAAATTTTCTGCACCACCCACCCCAAAAAAAATTACTTTTTTTTTTGTATTTTTTATTTTCCGGGGTTAATTTCAGGAACACCGTGAGGACAACTAGCTAGCCAAATTGCTAAAGCCTAGTTTCAGTCCAAGTGAAAGAACAGCACAAAAACGTGCTAACATTGGCAACACTTCTTACACACAAAGTTGGAATTAAAGATGAAGGAAAGGCACACAACAGATTTTGGGGCCAAGGCCAATTTTCAGATTATATTCAAAGGAAGGGAAAATACAAGTGTTATGAGACTGGCGTTGACTGTTTTGAGCAAGGAATTGCTAGGACTAAACACAAGTCCAAGTGACTTAGCCTTGGCTTCAGTCACAAAATTGTGGGTTGCCCCGGTGTCTACCATGATACGGACGGACTGTCCGTTCAGTTTGGCATCAACGAACAACGAACATTTCTTCTTCAATTTGGGCTCCTTGCCCATCACAGCACTAAGTAAATTCTGACCCATTTGAGCAAGGTCAGGCTTTTCTTGGATAGCCTGCTTTAAGGCAGGCTCTTTGGTCAGCAACGCTCCTAGCATCATGTAGCCAAGATGAGCCACATCACGTCGCTCCGGAGCAACATGTTCTCCAGCATGTGCAGCACCTTGTGCAGCCCCATCCGTTTGCCTCCGTTCTGCAGCAATCAAGGCATCAAGCTTGCCTAACGAGGGACAATCTTTATATTGATGGCTAGGGTCCTTACAAAGATAGCAGCCATTGCAAGGACCGTTGGCCTTCTTCTTCTCGTTGTATCTGTCCCGCCAGTTGGAACGGTGTTCCTCCCTTCTGAAATCACGACCCGTGTGGGCAGCAGCAACTTGCTTGCCTTTGTAGATCAGATCTCCTCCCGGCTTTGTTGGTCTGCTCCAGGTGTCTTTGGCTTTGGTGATTTCCTTCCTGTAATCTGTCAAGGACTCGGCAACGGCGATGGATTCATCCACGTCTTTGACTTGACATCTCTGCAACTCTTGTTTGGCCCAGTTTTGGAGGCCATCCATGAAGTAGAACAGCAAGTCATCGCTGGACATGTTAGGAATCTGTAAAATGAGCTTTGTGAACTCTTTCACATATTCCCGAATAGAAGCTGTTTGTTTCAGCTCGCTCAACCTCCGGCGAGCCTCATTAACGACGTTTTGGGGATAAAACTGTCGCTTTAGATCGATTTTGAATTGCTCCCAATCCCGAATAGAACAAGTGCCTTTTTCTATATCGGCCTTCTTTCGCCGCCACCAAAGCATGGTGGTGTCGGCTAAGTACATGGTTGCTGCCCGGATTTTGGCAGCTTCATCAACAAGATTTAAGTGCTCAAAATAGTCCTCCATCTTCCAGATGAAGTTCTCGACGTCTTGAGCATTCCTCTCACCCTGGAACTCTTTCGGTTTAGGGCCCTCTATCTTGGTCTCACGAACCAGGATTTGACCCGCGCCACCGGCAAGTTTAGCTGCCTCCAATTGCTGCTTGAGAGCGTCGATCTCTCCATGCAACGATGAAACAGCCTCGGTTCCACACCCCTGCGCAAACCCCCTCAAAAATTTTTTATACCTTTTTTTGTATTTTGAATTTTCTATTTTTTTGTTTTTCTTCACTATCCACCCACCCTACCCTCTAACCCCCCACCCTCCCTCCACCCGCAAAATATTTTTCAACTTACACATTTTAAGGTAAAAAGATTTTTTAATGCAAGATGAGCATGATTAAAAAATATGGGTCAAGTTGGGCGGGTTGGGTTATGACCCATTATTTAGCCCATCTTGACCCAACCCATCTTAGCCCAAGTACACTTTGGGTTGGGTTGGGCAATGACTCATTTATTGACCTAACCCATCTTGACCTGCCCAAATTCAGCCCAACCCGCCCATTTGCCACCCTTATGCTCGTCTACCCTTTTTGGTTGAGCAAGAAGTTATCAAGAACAAATATGGATTATGTAATAGTTCAAAGTTTATTCCTACTATTGTTTTGTTATTATATAGCAACTTTGGACAATAGTAATGTCCTAAGAAATTCTATTATGATTATGTAACTTTTGTTTAGTAATATAATCTTCGTATTTGTGTTAAAAATAATAATAATTAATCGGATCAGTATTATTTGGGATACCCAATGATTAAAAGGAAAGTAATAAATGAAACCTAGGAGAGGAGAATCGTAGAGGATTCGAATGTGACAAACAAAGTCAAGACAGATCTATGTATGTTTCTCTCCACTTGCTCTGGTTTTTACCATTTTATCTCACACCACAGCTTTCCCACAATTTGTTTTTGGTACTACTACTATTTTATCTTTCTTATTGTTTCTCTTATGTCTTTGCTATTTTTCCAATATCACTATCACGGGTGGAAAAAAAGAGCAAAACTACAACAAAAAATCACATTCAATTAACTATTATCTATAGGTCACGGGTTTGAGATGTAAAATCGGTCACTAATGCTTGCATTAGGATAGGTTGTCTATTGTTAAGAAAGAGAAGTGAAATGCATTCTCAATATGCCATTGTTATGGCAGTTGAGCTTAACCAACGAAGAAGAGAGAGGAACAATGAAAACTTCTAGAAGAGCAATATTTGGGAAAAATGAAAATCAGATATTATTTCACCAATATGTCTTATATATACATGTGTAGGTAAATGCAATAGCTACGATTAGCTAATGACAGAAATACCCTTACTAACTAGCTAACTATGACTACACATATAAATATATCATATTCTTAATACCTCCCCCCCCCCCNATTAAAGCCACAAATATAAAAATTATATTTTTTATACCCCCCCCCCCCCCCCCCCCCCACAAGTTGGAGGTGAGGAACACACAACCAACTTGCTAAGAAGAGAGGAATGCTTGATGCCTGTTAAGGCCTTGGTAAGAATGTCTGCTAGCTGAGCATCTGTAGAGATGTGATGCAAGATGATGAGGCCATCATACAACTTGTCGCGGACAAAATGACAATCTACCTCTATATGTTTTGTACGTTCATGAAACACTGCGTTTCTTTCCATGTGTACTACGGCCTGACTATCACAAAAAGCTGGTATATGATTTGAACAAG
Organism: Nicotiana undulata; assembly: GCA_005239495.1. NCBI lineage: Eukaryota > Viridiplantae > Streptophyta > Magnoliopsida > Solanales > Solanaceae > Nicotiana > Nicotiana undulata. Next base: position 53,590 of record ML242279.1, read on the forward strand.
ATACTGTCAGTTCCTCGAGCAGTCTTTTAAACCATACTAATTCTCCAACCACCTTCCTAATTGATTTGTATTCTGCTTCTGCAGAGGAGAGAGAGATTGTTTCCTACTTCTTGGACTTCCAGCTAATGGGACTATCACCTAGTAGGACAAGGTATCCACTCACTGATCATCTAGAATCAAGGCATGCAGCCCAGTCTGAGTGGCAATAAGCTCTTATAGTGCAGTCTTGATTGTTGGAAAAGAAAATACCCAAGGATGGATCATTCTTAAGATACCTCAGGACATGGAAGGCAACTTTGAGGTGTGGCTCTCTAGGTGTTTGCATAAATTGGCTTAAGTGTTGAACACTATAAGCAATATCTAACGTTGTATTTGTAAGGAAATTAAGCTTCCCCACTAGCTTTCTATAGTAGGTGGGATCTTCCAGCAAAGGTCCTTCTTCTGCCTTTAATTTGAGAGTACAGCCGAGAGGAGAAGAGACTGTAGTGAACTGATTATCATACTCTCGTAATAAATCTGTAGTGAACTTCCTTTGTGAAATAAGAACCCCATTGTCTTTGTAGAGCACTTCCAGACCCAAGAAGTAGTGCAGCTTCCCTAGATCCTTGATTTTGAACTGATCATGGAGGAAAGCCTTTAGTTCTTGAATTTCTTCAACATTTGTGCCTGTTAGAATCACATCATCAACATAAACTGCTACGAATACAATTGAGGTCCCATTCTTTTTGCAGAACAAAGAGTAATCATTTTCTGAATGTCTGAAACCCCTGGTGCATAATGCTGCAGTGAGCTTATCATACCATTGCATGTTTCAGTCCATATAAGGACTTGTTCAGCTTGCACACCAGGCCATGAACCTCTATTTGCAGTCCCTGGGGCACCTCCACATACACTTATTCATGGAGATCTCCATGTAAAAATGCGTTGTTTACATCCAATTGAAACAGAGTCCAGCCTCTTTTGACTGCTATACTAATTAAAGTCCTAACAGTTGTCATCTTGACAACTGGGGAGAATGTTTCATTATAGTCTATTCCTTCCTGTTGTGTGTATCCCTTTACCACAAGTCTTGCTTTAAATCTTTCAACAGTCTCATTTGCTTTGTGTTTGATATTATACACCCATTTGCATCCAATAGCTTTCTTGCCTGCAGATAATGTCACTAGATCCCATGTATGGTTAGCATATAAAGCCTCAAACTCTTGTGTCATGGCTTCTTGCCATGAAGGGTTCAAGGTTGCTTCCTCATAGGAAACAAGTTCTAAATCATGTGAAATGTTTCTCATCATATGTTGACTATCATTGTTTAGGGTAGTAAAGCATATGTGTTGATGGTTTGAAGGGGTAACATTCAGCAAGGCAGTGTGTGAAGCATTTTTCTTTAGGTTTGGAAGAGAGTACACATATTCATTTAGGTAGCTTGGTGTCTTGACTGTCCCGGATGGTCTTGTGTTATTACTGGTGTTTAGGGTATTAGGGGAATGAGGTTCTGAAAGGTTGGGTGAAGGATCAGGGGAACCTGCATCAACATGTGGGAGGTCACTTGGTCCAAAAGATGAGGAAGGTGAGGAAATATGTTGGTCATTTGATGATACAATGCTGGTGACAAAACTTGGTGGGGTCCCATTAGGTGACAGTACATAACTTAAAGTGTTGCCTTTCTGACTTTCACATGTGTAATCAGGGTGAGAGGATGGTAAGACACAAGGAAAAGGACTGTGATCAGAAGACACTATGAAAGGAAAAATATGCTCATGAAATTGCACATCCCTGGAGATGTGTATCCTTTTAGTGGATAAGTTTAGTACCTTGTAGCCTTTTGTGCCAAAAGGGTATCCTATGAAAAGATGAGGCTCAGTTATGGGTTCAAATTTATCCTTATGTGTTTTGAGGATGGTGGGATATCATAAGTATCCAAAGCTTTTAAGATGTGAGTATCTGGGTTTCTTTTTGTAAAGCATCTCAAAAGGTGACTTGTTATTTAGGATTGTAGAGGGTAGTCTGTTAATCAAGTATGTGGCTGTGAGAATGCATTTTCCCCAATATTTAATGGGTAATTTGAATTGATACAATAGGGCTCTTGCAGTTTCCAACAAATATCTGTGTTTTCTCTCCACCACACCATTCTGTTGAGGTGTGTATGGACAGGTTTTCTGGTGTATAATCCCTTTGGAATTGAGGAATGATGAAGTTTCATTGTTGACAAATTTTAGTCCATTATTAGACCTCATGGACTTAATGGTGGACTTGAATTGATTTTCTATCATACATACAAAAGATTTCAGTACTTGAAGGGTGTTGCTTTTACAGCTTAGAAGGTATGTCCAGGTGGACCTACTGAAGTCATCAACAATTGTAATGAAGTATTTGTAATTATCATGGGTCACTGTGTGATATGGTCCCCAGAGGTCTATATGTAGTAGCTCAAAAACGTTTGTGGATGAGGTGGTTTTCTGAGGGAATGGTAGCCTTGTTTGTTTGGCCATTGGGCAAATTGAACACAAGAATGGTTGTTTGGGTGCAAATTCACAGGTATGGAGGATATTCCCCTCATTTTCATAAAAGGTACATGGCCTAATCTATTATGCCACAAGTAGTCTACACATTTTCCATAAGATGAACAATTTGAAAGTGATGCATGCACATTATTAGGATCAGAAGATGTACAAGAACCTTTCTTATTAATTGAGAATGGAACATTTACAGAGGATGGTAAAAGGCAATCAGCTGGGCAGTTTTCCAAATGGTCATTATTTACAGTGTGTGATGTGTGTGATTGTGTACTGTTTGAATTGCTAGAAGTAACAGAACAAGAATTTGAAATGAAAGGAGTAGAGACAGCAGCAGAACCAAGAAACTGGCATCTTGAGCAGAAGAAGTATAGACCATTCCTTGCTCTACCAATCTCCAGAGGACTCTTCATTGAAGGGGCCTGTAAAATGCAAGATGGGTCAGAGAATTGAACAATCGACTTGAGATATGATGTTAAACAATGAACTGAGATCAAATTGAACCTAAAACTAGGGACAAACAACACTTTGTGTAAAGTCAGCTTGGGACTAAGAATTGCATCACCAATTTCTGTCACTCTAACTTTGTATCGGTTTGGTAAGGTTACTAGGAATGGATAAGGTAAAATTCTGATATTGGTTAGTAGGGATTTGTTATAGGACATATCATTTGTAGCACCAGAATCTAAGATCCAATATTCAGCACATGATTTGAGAAATTTACATGAAAGATTACCAATGATTTCCTTATGAGTAAAGCAAGCCAATATACCTGCAAAGTTTGTTGCTCCACTAGTGATGTTGTTTGAGACTTCAATTGCATTTTCACCATGAAAGTTCTCCAATAGACGTAGCAGTTGATTGTATTGTTCATTTGTCAAGTTCTGAATCCCATGCTTTGATTTCCAGTATCTATTTCAGTGTGTCCTCCGGGAATCATCTCTTCTGCTCCTCCATACGCATTTGCAGCAGATGCTATATTCTTTCCTTTTGTGAATTTGAAATCCTGTGGGAATCCATGTAATTTATAGCATTTGTCTTTAGTGTGCCCTTGTCTCTTGCAGTAGTCACAAAAGAGACGTGGCCTATTTGTTGGATAGTTGTTTCTGTATGGATTACGTCCTGTGTTATTTCTCTGTTGAGTATAGTTTGTCCTAAAAGCTGGATCCTTAGGACCACTGACATTCATTGCAGCAGATTCTATCATCAAATGGCTATTTGTCCTAACTTCCCTCTGCTTTTCTTCTTGGATTAAGATGGAAAAGGCTTGTGCAATGTTGGGTAATGGATTCATCATCAGAATGCTCCATCTCACGACTGTGTAAACCTCGTTCAATCCCATTAGGAACCTGATTAACCTCATGTCCTGCTCTGCCTTCTGCATACTTGCTTTGGCACCACAAGTACATTGACATTTGCATTGCGCATGTTCGTTTAAATTGCTTAATTCTTCTCAAAGCTTATTCATTTTAGTATAGTATCCTGTAATGTCTAGGGTCCCCTGACTTAGGTCGTTAATCTCCCTTTCAAGCTGGTATAACTTTGCTCCATTTGTCTGGTCGTACCTATCCTCCAATTCCTGCCATAGTTCTTTGGCATCTACCACATACTGTAAGTTGTCTGCTAAATCCTTTGAAAGCGAGTTGAGAATCCATGACGTTACCATATCGTCGCATCTCTCCCACTGTTCAAATGTCGGATGATCATAATCTGGCTTCTTACACTTCCCGTTGATGAAGCCAACCTTATTCTTCACAGAGAGGGCTCTGAGGACGCCTCTTCGCCAAGATCTGTAACCAGTTTCGTCAAACACAACCGGCACCAGTGTCGACCCAGCACTTTCCGAAGGATGCATGTAGAGAGGATTGCTTGAATCTAACGTTGAACCAGTAAAATTCGAAGTATCACCATCAGTCGCCATGATTTAGGATGAATCAAATTGCAGATATTCGAAATGTGAGTGAAAATTAGGGTTTCACGATCTTCGATTGCTAACCGCTAATTGAACAGAAATTGATGACGAAAATAATACAACTGAATGAAAATTGAGTTATTTGTGAGCATGTGCTCTGATACCATGTTAAGAAAGAGAAGTGAAATGCATTCTCAATCTGCCATTGTTATGGCAGTTGAGCTTAACCAACGAAGAAGAGAGAGGAACATTGAAAACTTCTAGAAGAGCAATATTTGGGGAAAATGAAAATCAGATATTATTTCACCAATATATCATATATATACATGTGTAGGTAAATGCAATAGCTACCATTAGCTAATGACAGAAATACCCTTACTAACTAGCTAACTATGACTACACATATAAATATATCATATTCTTAATATCTATATTAAATCCTCTGGGTTACGGTCCAACTCCAGACTTGCGTGAACGCGGAATACTTTGTGCACTGAACTTCCATGATAAGTAATCTTTTTACAGAATTCTAATAAATATTGAGAAAAGATAGGTCAATATGGATATTTGTTACACAAATAGCAGGCCAGACTCAATATTTACTTTTTTAGCTAGTATACACATATTATACATAGTTAATACTTATATTGTATATGAAATTATACATATATTATATATTCGTCGGTTATTTTTAAGTTTAAGATTAAGCGGGCGGCTATCTGAGTTAATTCTTCTTTGTATAAAATAAAACGAAGTTTCAAATTAATTTATCAGAATAAACTTTGAATTAAAACACTAAAATAGGTTATTTTTAGTGTTTTACAACTATAATCAAATCCAAGTCTTATTCATAGTTCAATCTAGAAGGGGAAAAAGGACTATTACCAAAGCATGCAAGAAAGCCAATGATTTGAGCGTTCACTTTTTGAGCACTAAATCTCTCACAAAGAAGAGAAATTCAAAACCAACTTAAACAATATATATATTATTATATGTAGATCATTTCCAATAGTTTCACGATAATGTTTGAAATCTAGATAAGGATTCGAAATGTTCAAACATGTGAATTTCTGCTAAGGATCAAGAGTGGCATACTGGCAGTATTCGTATTTCAGCCTCTCTTTTTCAGGCAACATGTAGAGACCGAGTCAGGATTTGAACGGTATGAGGTCTAAATTTAATATCTATACGTATTTAACTAAATCAATACGAGTTCGACCGAATTCGTAGCCGAATTTCTAGCTCTGCCCAAGTCCATGAGCTACACTTAGATAACAGGTGCATTGAAACTTAATATTTTCGATGAGGAATATTAAACTTTTGTGAAAGTTTACGAATATTTTCCCATGTATTAAATCTGAACTAACAATATTAAAAACATAATGCATCTAGAACGAAAAAACCTTTAGAGATCAAGCTCATCATATTTAAATCTTGAATATGGTTATATTGAGTTGTTTCTCTTTTTTGTTTTTATTTCCCTCTTTTGAGTGGGTAAGTAATAGACAATATCTGCAGCCATTGTATGATGTAAAATGCATCCCATTAAGATTTTTGTGGTATATACCTGCTACATTGACGTAAGAGATGACATAACTATTGTACAAACCATTTTAAACCTATCCAAAATAATATTGTGTGTGTACAAAACCATGACTATATTTGGATTTTGCACCAAGAATTAATTTTATGGTTTGTAAAAATGACACATGTCTAGTGTGTTGGCAAGTCTTTTTTGAGTCTCATATATATATATATATTTAGAAATGCGTAATCTTTTTCCATTTTCCCTATGAAAATACACTTTCTGTTTCTAGTTTGACAGAATTAGTGGAGTAGTGGGGATGGGTTACGTGGGGTCTAATAGGAAAATACCACTGTATAAAGTGGTCTTCTTTTTTTGGACATTTAGGTTGGACTTGGTAGGACTGAATTATTTCAAGACAAGACAACACGCTCGAGTTAATATAATAATTATTAAATTAAAGAATGAATTTTAATATATATGTAATATATAACGAACAACTTAAACATAATATATGATATAAACGTTATTATTGTAATTGCATTCGACGAATTATTACTTATAGTATGTAATATACCCTTGTTGGTACGTTGTTGTTGATGTTGCTGCATTCGATGAATTATTAAAAATAGCAATGAAAGAGGAAAATAGCTCGGTCGGTTAGAGTGCTGGTCTGTCACGCCAGAAGTCGCGGGTTCAAACTCTATACAAAGGGCCTTTCCTTTAAAACGATTAATGATCGTATCATTGGGTACTATAAACACTTGGTCCAAGAAACGGACTCCTAGCTTCTATAAACATACGATCGATCAATCAGAGTATATACACCTTAAACTAATTAAATTAGTTGGACTTAATTATATACTGATAATTAGGAGTTTTCCAAAACTAAAGTTCTCTAAATGTCACACTTATGCTTTTGTTAATTAGTATATATAAGTTTACTTCTCTGGGAACGAATGTAACTGTAATTATAACAACTAAGCCTTAGACACTACCTTAAATTTAGATTTAATAATATATATGATAGATCATGTTTACCTATTTTAGTAACATGAAAATTGAATATTATAATTCATAGAAATTCCTAATTTTTGTTCTAGACGGATGTTGTACAAATAGTAAGTCAAATGCTTACTAAAATCGCCAACCGTTCAACTCAAATATATAATCTATTTCTTTTCACTCATATATAATAAGTGCATGAAAACTGAAAAGTATAGTACGTGTAGCCCGTGATACTGCCTTCTCGCCTAAAAATTACATTGTGTAGTTAACTAAATCTCTTTTTGTCTATAAACATTATTGAATTCTATTGACATTGTCGTGTTTACTTCTTTTTATTTTGAATATTCTTATTAAATATCATGACTCTATCACTACGTGTAACAATTAACAATTAGACACATCTAATGTGTTGGAAAATCTTTCTTGATTCTTGCTGCAAAAAAAGCCTATCTTGATACATATATGCCACAATAATTGGCCAAGAGGACTTTTCTGTTCACCCAAAAAGAATACCTAATTTCATACTTAGCTATCTTAGGCTAAAGATGACTGATTATAGTGGTCATCTGTTAGGACCTTAAGTTGGACTTGGTCCAAGAAATGGACTCATAACAAGTCACAAAATTAACCCCACCTTAAAGTGTAATAATATGTCAAATATGATATAATATATACCTACTTCAATAACATCGTATCACATATTATTACATTCATATATCATAGAAAGTCTCACACTTGTCGTTGGATATATATACTAATGTTGTACAGTACTTATTATGTCACATGATTGTGCGCTCAAGAATGTGATCTAATAATCAACGAAGTGGATTGAGAATCATGAGATTTTAAATTCAAATTTTAAATGAAGGTAAAAATATCAGGTGATCTCTTTTCATATAGTCAAGTTTTAGTAGACCAAGTTAGTCGATAGTTGTACTGGAGGGAGAAATATAACAGATATCTCAGATAATTAGTCGAGATATATTTATAAACTGGCCGAATACCACAACTATAAATATAAAAAGAATGTCACATGATCACACATTCCGCTAGAGTAGATATAGCTTTTTCAACTCATGCTAAGTGCATGAAAGGTATAAAGTGGATTTTGACACAACATGTGAGAACTTGTCACTTGTGGGGCACCCCACTAAGAGCAGATTCTATTGAGTTAAATGCCAAACTATAGAAGCAATCATTTTCGATAATAAAATCACAACGGTGAGTGATAAATACTCCTTCATCCTTAATCAGAGATTTCGAGTTTAAGCCCTTGAGTATGGAGTTGCCTTTATTAGGTAGCGTTTTACCCTCCAATGTGGGACTTTCTGGCGCGAACAGGATTAATCAGGCTTCAATGTGGGTACCGGATAACGGGTGAGAAATAAAAAACAAAAAACAAAATCATTTCGACTCGAACTTTATACACATATTAAAAGAATAATATATATATATATATATATATATATTATTCTTTTAATATGTGTATAAAGTTCGAGTCGAAATGATTTTGTTTTTTGTTTTTTATTTCTCACCCGTTATCCGGTACCCACATTGAAGCCTGATTAATCCTGTTCGCGCCAGAAAGTCCCACATTGGAGGGTAAAACGCTACCTAATAAAGGCAACTCCATACTCAAGGGCTTAAACTCGAAATCTCTGATTAAGGATGAAGGAGTATTTATCACTCACCGTTGTGATTTTATTATCGAAAATGATTGCTTCTATAGTTTGGCATTTAACTCAATAGAATCTGCTCTTAGTGGGGTGCCCCACAAGTGACAAGTTCTCACATGTTGTGTCAAAATCCACTTTATACCTTTCATNTGTTCATGGGGAATAATTACCGACAAATTCATTTTCTACGAATTATATTTTGAAATTTCATGAAGAATACATGTGTTTCGAGTAATTGCTATTATTTAGGAATTGAATATGACTTTACAAGGGGCAAGTATAGACTCCCCCAAACTTTGGATCTCTTATATATAGTAAGACAATTTGCTAGGGCAAAGAAAATACGTTAAAGTTTTCATGGTCCAGAGCCAAGAAAATGATTGAAGGCATGCTTGCCAAAGAAAGTTGTGGTCTTTTCGAAATGTGAAATCTTGATTAGAAAATGACTTTACGTTTTAAACTTCAATATCATGTCATCACAATCTAATACTAAACGTCTTCTTAATTGTTTATCTTTTTTGGTTCTCACCTAGTATCCTACACCGCATTTGAAACTCGACAAAATTTAGATTAATACACGGAAGTATTAACTTAAACTTTATATATATTAGGATCTTGAATATTTAGACATAATCGTTATAGACAACATGCCTGGAGGCCATTATTGTAAAGCGGAAACATTCATTAAAAATGGTTTCTGCCTCTTAACCCTAGCCTTATGTTACCACAACCATCAGTAATGGAATTATATACAAAGATTTAGATATAATCTAGTACGTTCATCTGTAACCAATCTATTAACTGCCTTCCACTTTGATTACTTTGTTTTCTTTTTTCTCCTAATTAATCGATCTTCCTGAATGTCACTAGCGTAGAACTTCTAGTCAGCAGCCGACATACTATAGATGATTTTTCAGTGAAAAGAATCTAACATATGGAAATATTAGTAAAGTAAAAAAATGATTAACTTGATTAAGACTTGATTTATTAGTTATTCCACCTAGTGGCAAACGGTCGGGTCGGGTCGAATATGAGCGGGTCAAAACGGGTAGTTCAAAAAACGGACAAATTATTCGACCCGACCCGTATTTGAGACGGATAAAAACGAGTTTATCCAGCGGATAATATGAATATTCATATCCATGGCTTCTTAAATATGATCACTTATAAGAGAATTCCACTACTAGAAATAAAATGATTTCCGTCCGAAATTTCCGACCAAATTCTGACCGATTTTAATTGGACGCGAAAATGCTGGTCGCAAACGAGTACCGGCCGCAAGTGATCGGAAATTTACGACCGAAATCGGTCGGAAACTTCAGCGCGTTGACTGATTGTCAAACATTAGTTTCCGACCGACATCGGTCGGAATTTATTAAAACATATTTTTTTAATTTTCAACTTTCCGACCGCAATCGGTCATAAAACTATTATTATTATTATTAAGAAAATATTTAATTTTCCGACCGAAATTGGTCGGAAATTTAAAAATTATAATTTAATTTAATGAAATAATTATTTATAAATTGTTAATTTGTTTTAGAATATATATATATATATATATATAATAAATTCACAATTTCGACCGAATTCGGTCGGAAACTTGAACAGTCTGGATAATTTATTTGAAATTTCCGATCGAATGCGGTCGGAAAGTATGAATTCTGGGAAAAAATTAATTAATTTCCGTCGAAAATCTGGGTAAAAACTAGGCATAAAATGGCTGCTTTTAAGCTACACCACCTGCCAATTTAAACCATAATGGCAGATTACATTGCTGCCATTCAACCATAATAATAACCCAACAAGGCTTCAACAATAACTCATAACCAACATTGTACAATAACCACAAGAAGACCTTAACGACAACTAATAACCACAACAAGGCCTTAACAACAACTAATAATCATAACAAAAACTACTAAAATGTTCATTAACAAAATAATATAATCATCATTCAAATAACCAACAACAACAAAATATTGGCAAGTTCAAAAATTTGTTTAACAATACACAACATTCAATGAGTTTTTTTTTGTAGCATCATCTCCATCTTCACTCTTATAATCTTCATCGTCGGCACATGGGGAAGGAGGAGGAGACTGGGGAATGGGGAAAGCACCACTAGCAAGAAGATTGGCCAACTGACTTTGAAGGAGATTAAATCTTTCGTCACTCCTTTCTAGTTGTTTCTTTTCTCTAACCTTTGACTCTTCAAGCTCTAATGTCAGCTTTGCGATCTTCTGTTCCATAGACAATATAGTCGACCTATCAATCGCCTCGCCTTGGGCGGAAGTCCTTATACCTTGCAATCCAGCCATGTAGTGCTGAAACGATTTATCTGCAAGGTCGTATGCTATCTCCTTTTTAGGACCACCGACAACATCCAACCATATCCTCTCCGCTTCTTTGTCTGAATTGGGCGGTCGCTTGCCTTGCTCGTTCGGTGGCAAGCTCTGAGTGTACTCCTCCAAATTGATCTTGTAGCGACCCTTATTTAGAAGATAGAAAATTACTAACTATATAATACTATAAATATTTATAGTAGTTATGAAACTTACATGTGAAGTCTCTGTCCGGTCCTCCACCCATCTAGTTGGATCTGTCGGTGCCTTCTTCTTCCGGATGTGAGTCTCTATGAAGAACTCATCCTAACTCATTTTTCTCCCTAATTTTGTTTCCTACAAATATAATAAAACATGTTAACGAAATTAACATATATATATATAAATAAAGTTCGATAAAAATAAACCAACTGAAAGATTACAAGCATATCAGCAACATGATTTATACATGGTCTACATGATATGTACTTCATAGATATATTCCATGATTTATAAAGAAATTATCAAGAAATAAACCTAAGGCAGAATAATAAATTAATAATATATTCCATCTAGATGGCTAGCTTACAGCAGTAAACGCGAATTAAGCAGAACAACTGAAAATCGAATGGAAATTAAAATTATTTGGGAAAACCAAAAGGAAGAAGAGGAGGCAGCAAAGAAAACAAAGATAAAAATAATGAGCGAACAAGAACAGCTTGTATGTATGTGAATCGATGCACATATCTATTAGTTTAATCAAGTGCCGAGAAATTCTCAAGCATAACAAGAAAAAAATCAATAAAATAAATTAAAAAGCACCGAATTTAAACATCAGCAGTTAGGTCTCCTCCTAGCAACTGCAGTTGAGTAGCATTTCATTGAGCAAAGCTGCCAATAAAATATATAACCTCAATA
>ML242280.1:674-20103 GCA_005239495.1 Nicotiana undulata
TATGCCCAAGTCCCATATTTTCCTACGGACCCTCCGGGACCGTCGAATCATGGGTCCGGGTCCGTTTACCAGAAATGTTGACCAAAGTCAACTATATTCATTCATTAATTATCAAAAACTCATTTTCATCAACTTTTCACATAATAGCTTCCCGGCTACACGCCCGGGCTGCGCACGCATAACGAGGTGAGACTAACGGAGGCTCTCGGAGCCTTGGAACACAGATAAGGCTTAGATTACATAAGATGACCTTTTGTGTCATTACACACGGGTGCGGCACCTAAATTGTCGTGTCAAAGCAACTTAGAGTATAGGTCAAATTGTGAAGAATAAGAAACTCTTGTCGTCTAAATTTTTAATTTTAAAAATTTAATTCTTTTCCTTCTCTTGTTGACATTGTCTGCTTTTCAAACGATCTCTTTATACCTACCTAACACAATTGATCACAATATCATGGGCTAGCATGCAGATGGAATCTCAGGTTCTTTTCTCAACTAATCTAATAGGAGGAGGAAACTTAATAGCAGGCCAAAAGATAATGTATAAAATTAGACATACAATAGACACATCTCCTCTAGTATGACCATGCTTAACCAATAGAAAAGTTGTGATTATCATTACCAAAATCATCAGGAATCTTGCATTTCATCAGATCAAATTTTACTAGCTATTGAATGAACATGATACATCAACAACAAAGTTCAAATAAATGTTGTCGGAATTACCTGTATCAGTTGCACCAGGAAAAAGCTGCTCGACAAGAAGCCTTCACACTATCCTCCAGCAGCAGTATTACTTAGTCCCAAGAAATCCAGACTTTTATTTTTTGAATAATGGTGGTGTGTGGGCCAGCTTGTGCGTAGGTTTCTTTGGCCAGATGGGAAAAGAATCACCTTATATTTTTGGTCTCTACTAAGGGTGGCAATTTGAGCTCAAACCCATTTGACCCGCCCATTTGTTGAACTCCGTCCATCTTTACCCAACCCATTTCAGCCCATCTAAAGTTGGACTGATTATCAACCCAAATTGATACATGGGTAATTCTGTTAAATAACTTAAAAATAATTATGTTTTGTTGGATATGTTATATATGATCATAACAAAAGGAAAAAAATTGTATTTGATAATTAAACAATTCATAACAAAATAATACACATTAATTAAAGTTTGGTAAAAGTTGGGCGGATTGGGCTATGACCCAAATTTTAGCTCAACTTGATCCAACTCATCTCAGCCCAAGTTACTTTTGAGCGGGTCACACATTAATTAAAGCTTGGTAAAAGTTGGACGGGTTGGGCTATGACCCAAAATTTAGCCCAACTTGATCTAAGCTATCTCAGGCCAAGTTACTTTTGGGCGGCCATTATTACTTTTGGGCAGGTCATTGACCAGCCAATTTATTGACTCAACCTAAAATCAGCTCAACCCGCCCATTTAACACCCCTAGTCTCTCCTAGGATTTGAACATTGGTTTTCACTCACTTCTTTGACCGCCACGCCAAGCCACACCCTTGGATGCAAAAGCCACAGAGATGATTTAGGCAATGCCTGTATAATAGGGAGCAATCTAGAATCACAGGAAAACATTTAAAGATTCATGGGTATCACCATCAAATTTCTGATGAGTGTGATGCCACAAAACAAGACAAGACACAGCTCAAAGAGTATAATTTTGTGGAGTCCTGGACCCCTCAATTTGCCTTGCTTTCATAATCATGATGTATGAACATGGGTATTGCATAAATCTGGTATGCCAAGCTGCAAATTTGTAAATATAGGACAACTCATACTTAATACTCAAACCTGGATCTAGCTATATTAATGCAGATTAAGGATCATCAACCATTGAAGTCTATCCACATTACACAAATTAATAAGGCAATCACTGCATTGTGTCCTACATGAGAAGGCCTCAGTTAAAAAATGTTTCAGCGAAATACGACGCATTTAAAGGTCGGGGCAGGAGCCCAGGCCCTGAGATACTCCTGCCAATGGATTTCATCTCAGTTCTCTAGCTTCACAAAAGGATGCTAGGAAAGCCGTTTAACTCATTACTGAATTCAGAAAACAAAATCATTTCTTTATGGCTGCAAGGCGCACAACACGCGTAACTTCAAGCCCCAACTAAAGATCTCAGTGAGTCCTTAACTCCTGAAGATATTGTCCTACTCTCTGTGCTCCAATAAACAGGGCATCAGCAGCAAGAACGACTCCAACCTGTGACAGAAAGCATTAGTTCACTAAAGAACCAGAATATTGTTCTATTCACAAAGGGAAGAGAACCAAGTACCAGTCGGGCAGAAAAAGTCAATCGGTAACCCCAACCTTCTTTAGCAGCAGCATCTCTCTGTTGGTCAGTCCAACTGACAATATCCAAAGAATTATAAGTGATTACAAAGAAAACCACTTTATGACAAAAGCTAATGGGACATGCAACTACAGGGCTATTAATACAAGTCTTTGATCTAAGCTTTTCTCCCAAGCACCAACTCATTTGATAAATAATGTAGAATATGTGGTGAATACTTCTTAATGAGAGGCAACCTATTGGATGTTTGTTTGGCATGAGTACCCTACGAGCCCTTACTTCAGGTATGTCCTACCACTATAGCTAGTGAATCCTTTGAATCATAGAAATGGCGACACATTCGTAGAGAGAGATAAATATTCCTTTCACTCTAGAAGTCTAGCTCAAATGAACAATCAGAAAGAGCATCTCCAATAGTAAAGCGGCAACATAGTGGATGAGTATGCTAATACATGCATTGTGCTATTTATTCAAAGTGATAGAAAGAACTTGTGATATACAGGTGCAGTGCTTAATTGATGACATCATCTGTGGTTACATGACATGAGATTGTACTTTATAAACAGATAAGGATGACATACAGCTGTTTTACATCAAAATTTAGACACCAGAAGTAAGAAGTCGTTATCGGATATGAAGGCATCTAGAAGTACAGGCACAAGCTTGAAATAATTACCCGAGGAACTCTGAAAGCCCACCAATTCCTGCGAACTTAAATGGTTGAGGACCTTCTCTTTCAAGATCCTGATCCGAAATGTATTTAAATATATGAACTTGTTGTATTCTGGAAAGATGAATATATATTAAAGCAAAAAAGATATAATTAAGATTAATCTTGAACCTCTTCTTCAGCAGCTTCTAAACCACCTTGAACCCAGAAAATGTTGTTGTAACCAGCATTGTATAGCACCTCACAAGCCGCAATGGACCTGCCTGATGCAAAGGGTTACGCATGAGCAATAAGGAACACAAATCAGTAGATTTGTCATGAACATAAGGATCTTTCAGTGCCTACTCTATCTGTCTGACTATGGACCTACTACCAGCACGAGAGGCTTACTACCTCAGACAGTGACCCTCTGCCAGTTAGATCTATACGCACTCTTCGATTGCTCCTTTTAATGTGCAAGAAAGCAGTCAAGTGTTACACTACAAAGAATTCAATTTATGATACATCAGATAGTTGCATATTGAATTGTCATATTCGATACCATTGAAAATTCCAGATTCTCATAATTCAGATTGAATTGTAAACTTGGGACACCATGGAGATACATGAACATCCACTCCCTTTGCAACAGTAGTGTACTGACTAATTTCACCTAGATTCTTCCCGGGCTACTTGTATTCAGCAGAGTGAAAAGTTTTACTTTATAGAAGAGAATCTGAAATGTGTTTAATAGACAGATAAATTCACCTTAATCCCTTCTGGCATGCCACAATGAGATCTGTATCTTTGGCAAATTTCTCCTCAACATTTGATAAGAATTGTCTGTAAAGGATATTATTTTATTCTTTATAATCAAAATAAGGAACTGAAACAAAGAACAAATCTACGAGTTAAAATAAAAGGAGTTGTTTATAGCATACTTGTTGTAAGAGAGAGAAGGCACACCACTCCACCAACCTCCTATTGTGAAGAAGATACATGAATTAGTGATCAGAACCTTAGAGAATGCACTATGACAGTCAAAAAGACATTTATTTATCTAACTACAAATTTATATGCAAGCGTATCTAACACAACCAATATGAGATATATTTAAGTCAATCATATAAATAAAAGAGATCATGGTGGTATATTTCTCTTGTGAAAAAAAAAATCCTCTTTCAATAACAACTCGAGATTGTTCCATAGTTATACGAACTAGAAAAGGATTTTTGTTGCACGGGTACTCCAAAGAGGTTTTCACACATATGCTTTGTGCAATAGTTTGAAAAAGATTAAATTTTGTAAGTAAAATGTCAAACAAAAGATTAACAATCTGAACAGTCAGATTTCATACTCCAAATTGTGATTATATCAAACTAAAGATCTGTCAATTGCACTTCATAGAGGGTTTATTGTTGCACAATAAGAAGCAAAGCAATCCACACTAAGGAATACAATGAAGAAAGAAAGAGAAGGGATGAGGTCTACACTTGTGACGTACAACACATGGATAATTATACATCACACATAAGGTAGTCACGCATCTCTTTTTACTGGAGTTAAGCTGTATGTCTTTGTGTCTCATCGAGTAAAGATAAAAATATAGTACAAATGTATCTTCTGCAAATCATAAGGAAGGTTTGTTACCCAGCAAAAAGTTTGTTGCTTTCCGGGAAAGAATACCAAGTTCTAAACTAGTATCGACATCAAAAATTGGAATCCAGGTGGAGCCTTTTACCCAGGCCTGCAAAACAGTTGAAATCATAATAACTAGGACAATAAAATATCACGATCATTTAAGCAGGAAAGTATTTGGCTTTTAATCTAATTCATATCCCAAAAGGCATGAACCTAGAGTTTAAAGGGAATTTTTCCAACAAAATTTGGTTGTTCACACATCACAAACTTTAATAAGCTTAGATGATGCACTTGAACCATAGCCACTGACATGCAGAGTTCAGCAAAGACTGGCACAATTATTAAATGAGGATTGTGTAAAGCATGTAAAGTGAAATAACAGGAAGCTGGAAGGGAAACAATGCTGAGCCATTTAGCATTTCCCTCGTAACATGGATAGGAGAGAAGAGTAGTTTTTGAAGGAAAGTTGAATCCACCTTCTTCCGCTCCAAAGAGGGACGAACATCAAGCAGCGTTTTGTTTGAGAGTTGAATTGCATAACCAGCTTCCCTGGGGGTAAGAACTTTAACTTTCCCATCTCTGATCTAGAACAAAAAGGGAACACAGATGTTATTCTCATAGTATAACATTGAAGAACTTAATAAAGGATGAATCATCGCTTAAGATTTTTCCGTACAGCACAAATTAATTGATTACGCGACTTATAATTTCTAACAAGTTGAAACTGTGATATAACTTCTTTAATTGCAATAACAAACTCTGACCTTGCATTAAAGAGAAGGCCAAATCAAACATTGTTGCAACTATGTATGCAGTAACTGATCAACTTCCTCTAGGTTGGCAGTTAATTGGAAAAGAAGTTCCTAGGAGAACAAAACATGTTCATTTTTGACACCTGGATCCAAAGAAGGGAATCTATGCTATTGTTAGAGCTAGCTAATTACTCTAAAACATGAAACAACCACAAACAACAGACTGAACCATGGGAAATGCACAGAGTAAGATATACTTTTGTGGTTTTGCCTTTTTATGTTCCTTTTAGGGACACATAACCATCCCCTCTAGTTTTCCGATCCATCCATAACTCCCTCACAGACTATCTTTAACTTTTCTATCATTATTATCCGAAAAGTGAACTAAGCAACGCTTTTATTTTTATCTTTCCCCAATACGTTCTCTGTCCATCTCATTCTTCTTCTATGGAAACTGAAATAAACCTAAGCTTCTTCTTTTATGTAGAAACAAACCTGACGCCATACTTCTTTCATTGTCATTTTTTTCTTTGTTTTCGTCCTTGACTCTTATATCTAGGAGTAGCTACAAAGTTCACTAACAATATTTCTTTTTTATAGGAACTGCAAGGGGTAGAAAGGAAAAAAGAAATTGCAAATAAGAAAAGGAAACCCGGATAACTTAGGAGCCAATCGCCCGTGCTACATTAGCCTGAGATCAGAAAAACTTTATCCACATTTCCCTTGGCAGTGATTTGAAAAACAATTTACTACATATAAGGGATATCCGGGTTCAGTCATGGAATTCACCAATGGAAAATTATGTAAAAGATTAATCCATTTAAAAGCATTGCTATTTAATAGCATTGATTGGTAACCTAAACAAATAGTAAATAGCAAGTGAAACTGATAGTGTAAAAAATTCATTACACTGTAGCGTATAGAACTTAAATTGCAACCCGGCAGTAATTTCATCCTATTCCATAGAAATTAATCCTTAATTTTTCATCTATCTCCATCTACATGTCTGATAATAAGTACCAAAAGAAATATTGGAATATTAGTCTGAGAAAAATACCAGAGCGTCCCATCTCTTTTTAGCAGCAGCCATATCTTTCATTTGCTTCAACTCATATTCTTCTTGCATCCTTATAATACCACTTCTGTACTGAACCAAACCAAACATACCCCAATTCAGAAATCTCAACTAGTAATAAGTACATGGTATGCAAACAAAATGAACAAAAAAAAAACCGCACCAACAAGATACACGAACCTTTATGGGTGCACTGAATTTGAGAGAAGATGGAACTGGAGAGCTAAGAAAATGGATTGACCCGACATGTTGACACCTATGTTCTTTTTGACATATTGTTCTAAGAGCTCTGAGGGGTAGGAGCCCATGACCTAGAGCTTCCATTGTTGAGAGAAGAGCGAGCGAAATAGAGAAGATTTGAGTAGCTTATCCACTCTTTTCTTGATTCTTGTACTCGACTTACCCGCGGTTTTGTCGGGTAGTCGCTTGATGGCAAAAGGATTTAAGCTTGTACTCTTACGTGTGTTTGGTATAATGTTGTGTTTATAAATAATTTAGATACGAACATACTATAAACTTGAAGCTATACCACAAATATGAAACTATAAACTTTTAAATCAATAACTTTCTGAACGCACAAATTTCATAAACTTTCAAACAGCTAAACTTTCGAAACCGCGAAATTTCTAAACCCGTAAACTTTATAATTTCTAAACTCGTAAACTTCTAAACACACAAATATCTGAACTCATAACTTTGAAAATTATAAATTTCTAACCTTTAAACGAAAAGATGAAAAAAGTATAACTGAAATATATTTTTTTTAAATATATTTTTGAGGGAGGGGGAGGGGGGCAATGGAGGTAGTAGGGTGGGGGGAGAGGGGTGGTGGTGCAGAAAAAACAGAAATTTAAAAATTACACAAAAAAGTAAGAAAAAGAAAGACTTTTTTGTGCGGGGGTGTGGAAAAACGAAAAATAAAAATTTGAAATTACAAAAAAGAAAAAAGTTTATTTTTTTTTGTCGGGGGTGAGAGGGTGGGGTACTAGGGTGGATGGTGAAAGAAAAAAACTTTTCTTGCAAACAGGACATGAAATGGGGTTAGGTGGATGGGTATGGGCGGTGGGATGGATTGAGAAAAGTTTTGGAATAAAAAAAATATTTTAAAATATTTAAACCAATCAAACATGAAAATATTAGAAAATATTTTTCTTCCTGCCAAACACAGCCTCAATATATAAAATTTTCGAACATAATTTTTTATCTTAATGCACTTTTTCAGCAGCGCTAGAAGCAGATTTTCTGTAGTGGGTCACACTTGTAAAAATAGAAAATTAATTCAACAACATCCTTATCATTAACTTTTATTTACAAAACTATCAATTTCCTATTGTGTGGCCCATAAGCAGAAAATTAATTATTCAAGCAAAAATGTTATCACTAATTTTTATTTACAAAATGTGACGATCCGATAGATCGTATTGAGTACTAGTCGTTATTTACGTGTTTCGAAATCTCTATTAGCTTCATTTGATTATTTTTTTATTTGCAGACGCAGTACGTGTTATTTATCGGAAAATTTTTACGTAAAAGTTTGAAGAAAACGTGGTTTTTGACTTACAGCTTGTTTGGATGGTCGCTACCCATTGTATTATATCGTATTGTTACTTTAAATACGATGTTTGTTTTGGTTGTTACTTACATTTTATTGTATCGTATCGTTAAATACGTCGTTACGTAACGACGAAATGTGTCACTTTGAGTAACGACCGATTTGGTGTGGTTGCGTTGTTATCTTGTCTTTTTATCTCATCTCACCCTTCACTATTATTAAATAATTTTATTTTATCATTTACTCTACCTTTTTATATATTAAATTTATTTCGTATCATAATTTTTCTTTATAATATTGCAAAATTTATTCTTCATATTGTTGGTGCATGATATCATGAAACAACGGCAAACGATACAATCTATCCAAACATTGTATTCATTAAATGATACAGTACAATACAATACAATACAATACAATATGATACGATACATTATGAAACGATGTGAAATAACCATCCAAACAAGGGCTTAAAATGAATTTTGAGTTGACTATGATCAATATGTTGGTAAACGACCCAGGATCGATATTTTGGAGGTTCAGGTAGCTTCGTATTGTGATTTTGGATTTGGGCGCATGTCAGTAGTTGAATTCAGAAGTCCCTAAATTGATTTGACTTGTTTTGCTGAAAGTTAGCAATTTGAATATTTAAAAATTTCCTAGGTTTGGCCATGGGTTGACTTTATGGTTATCAGGTTCGGATTTTGATTTTAGGACTTGGAATAGGTCTGTTTTATTATTTGAAACTTCTCTGCAATATTTGGTGCAATTCGGTGTTGGTTTGATAGGATTCAGGCGCTTGGTTGTGATTCTAGATGTTCTTGAGTTTTCTTTTGAGTTTCATGCATTTTTTATGTCCAATTTGTAGTTCTAGATGTTATTTTGGTATTTTGTTCGCTCGAGCTAGTTCGTATGATATTTTTAGACTTGTTTTCATGCTTGGTTTGGAGCCCGAGGGGCTCGGGTGAGTTTCGGGTGTGTATCGGATGGGTTTTGGATGAATTGCAATGGATGGTGTGCTTTCAGATCTGGTGTTGATCTGCAGATCTCGCATTTGCGAGGTCTGGCTCGCAAATGCGTGCCTCGCTTTTGCGAACATGAATTCGCATTTGTGAGCAGGGGCTGGGCTGGGTGACCTCGCATTTGTGAGGAAATAGTTCGTATTTGCAACTCGCTAGGGCTGCTTTTATGATCATCTCGGTCGTATTTGCGACCCCTAGCAACTTAGGAAAGCTTCGCAATTTGCGAAGTTTTTGGTGCATTTGCGATCAATTTGTCGCAATTGCGACTTTTGGGCTTTTGGCGCACAATTCGCATTTGTGACTCGTGTTTCGCAATTGCAACATTCATAGTTGGGTAAAAGAGGAAAAATCAGGACTTATCTCATTTTACACCATTTCTCAACCCTAAACACTCTAGAGGCGATTTTTCAAGAGTTTCTTCTTCCCAAAATTATTGGTAAGCAACTTTAATCCATTTCCTTTCGATGAGCCAATACTTTTCATGTGTTTTTAACATCAAATATAGGATTTTTATGGTAGATATTAGGGATTTGGGTTGAATTTGGGGATTATGTAAAATAGAGATTTAGACCTCAAATTGAGGTTGTGAGCACCTACTGTTTGACCATATTTTAAATTTTTATCACTTTGTAATATTTAAATATCTTTTAAGTTTAATCGACATACTTTAGCCTTTATTTCACTTTTTAGTATGTTTATTTTGATAACATTAAAATCACACAAAGATATTGGGGCGGGATGAATGAAATAGAGACTCACTTCCGGTGCATTGTTTGACAATAAGGTGCCACCGAAACTTAAAGGTAAGTTCTACAGATTGGTGGTCAGACCAACGATTTTGTATGGAGTTGAGTGTTGCCAGTCAAGATCGCTCATTTCCAGAAGATGAAGGTAGCAAAGCATAAGTTGTTTAGATGAATGTGCCGGCACACCAGGTTAAATAGGATCGAAAATGAGGTTATTCGCGACAAGGTGGGTGTGTCCCCTATTGAGGACAAAATGCAGGAAGCGTTGCTTAGGTGATTTGGTCATGTGATGAGGAGGAGCACATACGCCCCAGTGAGGAGGTGTGAGAGGTTGACATTGGAGGGCCTACAGAGAGGTAGAGGTAGGCCAAAGAAGAGGTGGGGAGAGGTGGTTAGGCAAGACACGGCGCATCTTCAGCTGACCGAGGACATGACCCTTGATAGGAAGGTATGGAGGTCGAGGATTAGGGTAGTAGAGTAGGTAGTCTAGAGTGTTCATAACAGTAGTATTGGCACGCAGTCTCGTTTTCTATTGGTAGTAGGTTTCTGTTATTTTCTTTCATTGTTGACCACCTTACTATCTTGTTGTTTATCCTGCTTTTATATGGCTTTTCGGCACTATCCCTTCTTGTCTATATTTTTATTAATACGATGCTTATACTTTCCTGAGCTGAGGGTCTATTGGAAACAACCTCTCTATCCTCACAAGGTAGGGGTAAGGTCTGCGTACACACTACCCTCCCAGACCCGACGGTATGAGATAATATTGTGTATGTTGTTGTTGTATTAAAATCACACAAAAAGAGTCACATTTTTAGATAGTGTTTATGTTTCATTTGCAAGAGAAAAGAAAAAGCTCACAAAGAAAAATACGTTCTCTTTAAAGAGATACTTTAGCTAATATTTCATCCTTGTAATTTTCTTATTCGTCTTAAAAAGAAAAAAATTAAAAATGAAACAAAAACAAGAGCCAATTAGAAATGGCCAAGTTGCAAAGATTCTTTTTTTTAACAAAAAATTATACACCTCCACATGGATTTCTTACTCTCCAATTCATACCAACAAGCACCCACGCTCCTCTTATATGAACAGGCAGAATTAGATAGAGTGAAGGAAAGAGATATAAACGACGGGAGGAATAGATCTGAGAACAGAGGGATAGAGCAAAAGAGGCTAGCACTCATCCTTTCTTTCCAAGTTTCTTTCTCTACGGAAAAAAGGCAGCCATCATCTTCTCCTCCCAAAAATCACCCCCCTAAACCTCCATTAAACCACAAAAACGAGCTCAAACCCCACACAAAATTCCAGCAAAAAAAAAAACAACCTCCAAAACGAGTTGGAACCCCCATCAAACAACCCCAAAAAGGCTGCTAAAACAGCACCAAGACGACCCAGAAAAAGCAACTCAAACTGCTGCCAATCTAGCTCAAAACTGCCTCAAAATATCACCAAATGCAACCTCAAAATAGTCCGTAAACCACCACAATAGTTGTCGTCTTTCATCCGAAACCTGCAGCTCCTTCCTACTCTGTCAATCACTACAAACGAGCCGTGTTCGAGGTGGTTTAGTCGAGGTTCATTGAGGTTCCGTCAAGGCATTTGGTATCCTGTTCGAGTCTTTCGTTTGCTTGGCGATTCGAGAATACTTGCAACTGTAAAAGGTTCGATCATATCTCAGATTCTATGTAAATGCTTGAATTCTTAATTTGTTGTTTTGGTTGAAATTGTTTAACATGTTTTGATTAGTCATTTTCTTATTACTTCCGTTTCGGTTTGTTTAGCAATTTCTTTTATGAGATTTGCGTATTGTTGGTTCCATGTTACTCTTGGTTTGCGAACAAGGATGCTTTATTTGGTTAATGAAGTTCATCCCTTGTTATGTGGTCATACATGTTTTATGGTGCTATTTGATTCGTTTTAATCCATTGGCATTTAGTATTGTTTACTAATATGAATATCATGTAATAGATTAATGAAACCAGTTGCATAATTTTAGGTGAATATATTGAAGTTACTGTTTAATCTACTATTTGAGACTTTACCTTACACCAATTGAGTGATTTTGAAAGAATTTAGATGGGATAAAGAAGGCCATGATTTTAGATGAAGGTAATTGGGTTGTATGGGTTTGAACAGACTGTAGTTTTATTCGGTTAGGTATCGGGTTTTGCTGGCGAATTGAAATTAAAAAAATTGGGCTGAAAGAGAAATTGGTCGTGCCTGATGACTTTAGTATGTACTCTCCAACAATTTATTTTCAACAATTTACGACTTTCACAAATCATCTCGAATTAGCTTAGGAAAACCATTCTTGCATATTACTAGTTGCTTTTGGCACGCTTAATAAATAATCGTCACAGTTATGGATACGGTTCCCGTGACATAATTGTGGCACGTAATCCCAAACTCAAGTGTGCGATTCACTAACTTGACCCCAACTTCACATAATTAAAGTAAACATGT
Source organism: Nicotiana undulata (assembly GCA_005239495.1). Taxonomy (NCBI): domain Eukaryota; kingdom Viridiplantae; phylum Streptophyta; class Magnoliopsida; order Solanales; family Solanaceae; genus Nicotiana; species Nicotiana undulata. The sequence continues at coordinate 12,883 of ML242280.1, forward strand.
GTGAATTATGGGTACGTTTCACGTGACGTGATTTGCGATGTGTACAAAAATAACAAGTACGTGACACCGCGACTTGTTTAAATAAACTCTATAATTGTTTAAAAATCATTAAAAGTGGTATAGAAGAGGTAACACATAAAAGGTTTTAAACATATAATAATTCAGATAATTAAGTCGAATATAATTTGTTAAGCAACTTTGCTAAAACTACGGAACTCGGGAGTGCCTCACACCTTCTCCCAATTTAATTGAATTCCTTACCTAGTCTTCTGTGTTCGAGGCCATAAATAGTGTCAATTTTCTCGACTTGGGATTCTAAAAATAAACCGGTGACTTGGGACACCATAATAATTATTTCAAGTGGCGACTATAATTAAATAAATAATCTCATTTCGAATGTCATTTTAATTGAAAAAACTCCCTATCATTCGAAAAAAGGAGGTGTCACAACTCTGGTGACTCTATTGAGGACAAAAATCCAGAATCTCTGGTTCAACGTTCAAAATTCGAGCTTAGATGACTTTATACATGGATTTTGTTTATTATATGATTTTACGTGTTTGGGCCTAATGTGCTAATTGACTCTCTTTACCGCTTTGATATTGTTTGAACTGTTTATAAAACTGTTACGACACCCGTCTTCTCTCTTTGTCTTCTAAATCTGGTGTATCCACTATAAAAGATGATAGTGATGCATTTTACGTGCTACTTGCATATATTTTCTTTGGCTTGCATGTTGACCGGTTTCTAGAATGGGGAAAGAAAACCAAGAAAAACTAAAAAAGTGAGGCAGAAGAGAGAAAATTTACCGGTTTCTGAAAAATTCAGGTATTTGAAAACCTCGATACTCTGCCGAAATTTTGAAGAAAAAGAGGGGAAAAAAGAGAGAAAAGTCATTTCAAAATGAGCCAATGTTTTCATAAAGTTATGTTTTTCCTATTATGTCAAAACTTATGAACTACGTGTATTTGATTCTCACCGGATGTGAGATACCTAGGCAATTTTTATCGGGTCCAACCCAATTTTAAAAAATCCAAAAATATTTTCCCTTTCCTTAATTCCTTCTTAGAAATTTTTCTTTCGAAAATCCAAAAAAAATAAAAAAAAAAAGTTTCCTTCTTTTCCGAAGTCTTTCATTTGAATAAAAAAGAGAAAATAATTTTAAATCAAAATATATTTTTTCTTCTTTAGAAGTCATTCTGTTTGAAATTCACATGCAAAAATATCAAAATCGAAAAATATTTTCTTTTTCTTTAGAAGTCTTTTCTGACAAAAATTTCCCAAAGAACAAATCGAAATCCAAAAGTATTTTCTTTCTCCTTTAAGAGGTCTTCTTTTCAATAATTCCCAATGAAAAATTCAAAAAGAAAAAAAAATAAGAAAAAACGTTAGCTTATTTACTTTGTTCCAAGTATTCCTGAACTACGTAATGATCTGATTCATCCGGCGTCATGATATGTAGGCAATCCTCATCGGATGTGATCATAACCATAAATAAACTGAGTGAAAAACAAACCAAAAAAAAGAAAGAAAATTGAGTTTGGAAAAAATGAGCGACAAAATACAAAAGATAAAACCAGGAGTGATAAAACAAAAGACAAAAATGAAAGGGGTAGCCAAAACAAAAAGAAAAGAAAAGGAGAGCGGTAAAACCAAAAGAGGTAGAAAAGGAATACAAGAGTTACAGAGTGAAAAGGGACATTAAAAGTCGGGATGAAACATGGAACCATTGCAAATATATGGTAGAAGCGTTTAACTATTTAGGTGCATTGCATCTCAACGTGTGATTTCCTATCTGTTAAATGTCTCAAAACTAACAAGGTTGTTGTGTGTGAAATCAAGCTAGGTTCTATTCAGGTGGTTGGTTTTGTTGGTAATCTGGCTTCCCATCCATACTTCACAAGATCCAAAGGCAAGGTTCTTATGGCCTCCGAAAATCATCTACCAATTATCGATCCTAAGGATAGCCCGGCATCGGCTATTCCACAACAAGAATCAGCAACTCCTGAACAGAATATGATACTACATCTTCGCATGATGGAAATGTGGGATGTCAGATCTAATGGTAAGGAACCACCAAGTGCAATACCTGGATTTCCTGAGTTGATCCCAAGATCAGGTGGTGCTAGCAACGTCCCTATGTCCAAACCGTGTATCCCATGCGGGTACCCTCCAAAGCCATCTAATGGTCCCGGAATGCCTTGTGTGGTTCGCCCCCAGGCCCAAGTTTCAAGGGCACCTCTAGCAATGTTCTCTGCAACACCAATTTGCACCAAAACACAACCAACTATACCACGACCCTATGTTGAGCCTCCAGCTTTCACCTTTTAGGGTCCACAATTTCAATCAGAAATAAAATATGTGACCCCCATACTATTTACTCAACCTCCGTAATATGACTTCTCGGTTGAGGAAAAGGTTGTCAAGAATCTCGAGCAAGAGGAAATGGCTTGGAATATGAAGAGCTTGGAACAAAGCTTGAAAAACATGCAAGGCCTAAGCGGCCAAAAGAGTGTTGTGTACTCTGATCTGTTATGTTCCCTCATATGCACTTGCTTCCAAGCTTTAAGACCCTAAGTTTGAAAAATACGACAGGCACGGAGACTCGATCACTCATCTGAAACGATACTGTAACCAGCTAAAGGGCACTGGTGGAAAAGAGGAGTTGTTAATGGCCTATTTTAGGGGAAGTCTCATCGGGAATTGCTTTCGAGTGGTACATGAATCAAGAAATTACCCATTGGCATGTGTAGGCTGATCTGGCGGGAGAGTTTGTCCGCCAATTCCAATATAATGTCGACATCGCTCCCGATAGAAACTCTTTGTCTAATTTGACAAAGAAAAACCGCGGAAAGCTTCCGCAAATATGTTGTCAAATGGCGGGAGCAAGCCGCCACGGTAACGCCTACAATTGATGAAGTAGAAATGGTTACGGTCTTCCTACAAGACCAAAAGGCGGACTACTTCCAGAACATGATGCCTGACATGGGTAAGCCATTCGCCGAGGCTATCAAAATTGGGGAGATTGTCAAAAATTGTTTAAACGGTCCGAATCTTAAGTCAGACCACTTTCAAGGCAACATCACAGGCCGTTCAGAACGGCTCGGGGGTTCGTTGAACAAAAACAGGAGAGAAGAGGGAGCCATGATGGCTTCGAGCTCGAGGGGAGACCGTGGGTCATTCAACCAATCATATATTCCTCCTAAGGTCCCGGAGCACTATTACCCGCATCATGATGCTGCCTATGCCGTGGCACCGCCTCACTATACGGTGATGAACGAGCAACCTTATACGCGGCCACAACATTATACATAAAATCGAGCTCCACCTCCTAGAAATGCCCATCCCTACCAAGCTCCATATAATCCCCAAGCAAATGTTCCCCAATACAATCCTCGCCCAAGAGAGACACTCAGAAGGAATCAGTTCACTCATATTGGTGAATCGTATTCAAGTTTATTTCAAAAGCTAATCAGGCTAGGTCTGCTACAGTTAGTGGACCCTAACTGGAGAAACCCCGAGTCCCCCTCACACCGAGTTGATGCTAAATGTGAATACCACTTTGAAGTAGTGGTACATGATACTGAAAATTGTTGGACTCTTAAAAGAGCAGTGGAAGACCTCATCGAGATCAAGGCAATATTTCTTAGGGATGAAGAGGCCCCTAATAATACGAACAATCCTCTGCCTACTCACACCAATGGGCCAGTAGTTAGAATGATCTGTGATGATGGGGAATTTGATCTAGCATTGAAGGCCATTGCAGCCACTGCTGAGACAAAAGAAAAGCCAAAAGCCGGTCGCCAAACCTGAAAGTTCCCGTTAGACGAGAGTCTCGGTAGCCGGTCTTTCTATCCTTTTGTCACGACCCGAAATCCCACCTTCAGGCCGTGATGGCGTCTAACGTTGAACCCGCTAGACAAACCAACGTTTGAGTTAATTTTACTAACTTTCTTTACTCAAATTATTTAAGAGTGAAACAATGAACATAAACGATCAATAATAATGCGGAAGCTGCGAGTCTATGTATATTAATATAATAATTGCCACAAAATTTACGTACATAATCCCCCAGAATTTGTGTCACAAAATCTCACGGACTGTCTAAGATTACTACAACAAAAGTCTGAAATGAGGAGTACAATTGTCTATGATACTAAGATAAGACAGAAACAATAAGATAGAATATGACGCCGAGATCCACGAACGCCTGCAGAACTACCTCGATGTTGCCTGTATGGACTGAAGGATACTCCCTCTAACGATGTCCACTAGGTCCGACTGCGTGATCTGCACAACATAAATAAGTGCAGGTGTAGCATCAGTACAACCGACCCCATGTACTAAGTAAGTGCGGAGCCTAACCTCGGCGAAGTAGTGACGAGGCTAGACACGACAAACAGTTCTATAATATGAACCCGAGAAAATAGCAAGAAATAAGCAGTTAAGCATGGTAATACGGGGACAAGTAATGGGGGTAACAAGTGAGAATCAATGATGAATAACTGAACAGACAACAATACGAAAGAAAGAAGTCAAAAAAGAATTAATAACTCAAACAAGCGGCATCACCCTTCGTGCTTTTACTCTCGTTCTCACAATGCACAATATAAATGAAAGCAATATAAATCATGGCACGACATCACCCTTCGTGCTTTTACTCTCTCTCTCACTATGCAATGCATAAAAGAAAGCAATATAAATCATGGCACGACATCACCCTTCGTGCTTTTACTCTCTTTCTCACTATGCAATGCATAAAAGAAAGCAATATAAATCATGGCACGACATCACCCTTCGTGCTTTTACTCTCTTCCTCACTATGCAATGTACAAATGAAAGCAATAATAATCATGGCACGGCATCACCCTTCGTGCTTTTACTCTCTTCCTCACTATAAAATGAATGAAATGAATACACGGTATCACCTTCGTGCTTTACACTCTTCCTCACCCAAATCAACAACAAATAACAGCTTGGTAAGGAATGCAATAGAGTGAAATACAATTCATAACCACCCAGCAGGGGAATATCAACCAAAATAATAACGTTGCCCGGCAAGGGACTCAGCTATAACCAACCTCTTACGAATACATAACTTTATGAATTGGTTCCTCAACTGAGACATCATATCACCAGTACTTAAGCAAGTATTCTCAGCAATTAAACAACTTTCCAAAGGAAACTGCTTCATAATACAATAAGTATCGGAGTAATAACAAGTAATTCACCAAAATAAACTCACGGTCATGCTTGACAAACAATGCATAGGTACTCGTCACCTCACCTATACATTAAACATGATAAAACAAGTAGCACATACGACCCAACACCTATTCCCTCACTAAAGTTAGGCCAAACACTTATCTCGGCTTCGAGAATGCAAATCAAGCCTCTAGCACCGCTTTCCCTCTCGAATCCAACTCCGAAACAATAGTATCTAGACATAATCGACTCAATAAAATCAATAATGACTCAATAATTCAATTCCAAATCCTAATTATACATTTCCCATCATTCTTCAAAAAATACCAAAATTCGACCCCCGGCCCGCTTGGTCCAAACACGAGGTTCAGACCAAATACGATCACCCATTCCCCCATGAGCCCGAATATATCATTTGTTTTGAAATCCGACCCCAAAACGAGGTTGAATTCCCATTCCAAAAGCCCTAACTCTACCCAAAAACCCCAATTTCTATATTTGATTTCATGTTTTTAGGCCTAGAATCTAATGATTAATGATGAAAAATGGAAGAAAACGATGTTAGAATCACTTACCTAAGAGGTTATGGTGGAAGAATTATTCAAGGGTCGTCTATGAGGTTTGGGGAAGAAGAGGGTTGTGAAGTTTTGCAAAATCCCGTAATGAACTAGTCTGTTTTTGGGCATTTAATAACTGGGTATTTTTTAGTGTTATGCGATCGCGGAAAAGAAGGTGCGATCGCATAGTGGTCTGTTTGCTAAGGCTCTGCGATCGCAAAGGCCCTTGTGCGATCGCACAGGGCAATCCTACCCAGCCCCCCGGTCCACCTATCTTATTGTGCGGTCGCAGGCCCCCACCCGCGATAGCACAGAGTAACCGACCCTCCCCCATTCCTTAAGCTATGCGATCGCATAGAGTAACACACCAGACACCAGCATTTCCATCTTACACCAGATTTTTCTAACACTTTCGCACTGCTACACCTACGCGAAACTCACCCGAGCCCTCGGGGCTCAAGAACAAATATACGCACGACTTCAAAATCATCCTACGGACTTATTCAAGTAATAAAACCACCAAAATATCATAAAAACAATGAATTAAGCTCCAAAATCAATAGAATTTCCTCAAACTTCATAAACTATCTGTCACGCCCCAAAACCAAGGGACACGACCGGCGCTCGACCGGGTAGCCCTAGTCAAGCGGACCTGGATTTCTTTTTTCCTCCCACGTATTACCCCGAAATTTCCGATGTATATTATTCAATTATAATTAAGATGCATTCTTACAATCTGAAATTAAATCATAGATTTCTGTCATTACCAATATGTGGTACAATACTTACAAAATATACATAACACACAGTTTTACTTTACGTGGTCTACAAGTCATACTGCCCAAAATACATATGTACATAACCCACATTTCCTATCTACGGAGCCTCTAAGAGTACGAAGGAGTAATATAATACTTGCCGGTAACAAGGCTCTAGTTATACCTTACACAAATACCAAAATAAAAATCCGGAAGAAGAGGTGGCATGAACCACATTGGGCCCCGAGAGGAGAAGGGCTCACCAAAACAGCTGGTACAACATAGAGGAGGCACTATTGTCGGTGGGCTGGAGTACCTGCTATAGAACCACCTACAATCATCACAAGAATGTAGCGCCCCCAGCAAAGGGACGTCGGTACATTTGAATTGTACTGGTATGTATGAACAAACTTTACTTTAAGTAAACTCAATAATGCACAGGAAAGAGACAGACAGAGAGTCACACTTTCACTGCACAAGATATAGAAAGATACACAATGGAAGTTCCACAATTTTTACTTCATCACAATCACAATCGCAATTCCACCCTTATTTCTTCTGTTGCGGCGTGCAACCCGATCCCACCTGTCAATCACAATCATTTATTATGTTTCTGTTGCGGCATGCAACCCGATCCCACCGGACAATCACATCACACCCTTATCACTTCTCACATATCACCCTTATCCCTCCTGTTGCGG
>ML242282.1:0-26554 GCA_005239495.1 Nicotiana undulata
ATAATCTGTACCAGGGAAATTCATCCCTCCATATCTCATAAATAGTATCTGTGCCAGGGAAATTCATCCCTCTATATCTCATATATCGGAAAAATCCATGTCTAGGGAAATCCATCTCTCAATATCTCATATCTCGGACAAATCCATGTCCAGGAAAATCCATCCCTCAATAACTGTGCGCTCACTGGGGGTGTAAAGACTCCGGAGGGGCCGCCAATGATATGGCCCAAGTGCTATATATATATATCAACCCCGCGAAGGGTATATTATCTCAACATTCGGCTCTAGGCCCATACTCAGTCAGAATTACCAGTCTCCTCACAACACTCTCATTATGTAAACAGCCCAAACAATGGCAATGCATGATAAATAAATGATTTCTGAGACTGAAATACGAATACATGTATAATAACAGGACTGAGTATGCACAAGTAAAGTTCGCAATAGAAACAACAGTAACGGACCCTTTCCGGTCTCCACATATAGACATGAAGTCTTATCATTTATACTTGTTATGTTTCTTTTAGTTTCTACGCATTAATAGCCTTCACAGTACCGATATCATGGTGGAACAACAGTTAAACCGTGCCTGGGGATAAGCCGGGCCACAACAAATCAACCAACACTCATATGCCCGTCAGTTGGCGAGTGTATCATAGTAACTATCATCAATTAGCATGTACATTGGTGTTTTGAAGCCCTCAGTTCCAAGGTTGAAGCCGTTACTTACCTCGAAACCGGCTCAACTCTACTCCGCCGGGCCCTTTCCTCGAGATTCGGCCTCCAAATTCTCCAAATCTATCAATAATCAATTACATAGTGTCACAATGTGCTAAGAAGCAATCCCCAAATCAAAATTTAGCAAAAATACCAAAAATCCCGAATTCGGTCAAAACCCGGCCCTCGGGCCCACGTCTCGAAAGTCAAAATTTTTCACAACACTAGGTTCCTTGTTCTTTCCCGAGTCTAACCATACCAAGAACATGAAAATCAGACCTCAAATGGTCCTCCAATTCCCCCATTCTTCTTCTCTTAAACCCAAGCCCTAACCACCATTTTTCTACTGTTTTTACCAAAGATTTCAATCAAAAATTGTTGTTAATGCACAATATAACGAGTTTTGAGTCCAAGAAACTTACCTACTTGAAGAAACAACGAAATCCCTCTTCAAAACCTCCAACCCGTGTGTAAAAATGGTGAAAGAAGACTAATTTCGTGAAGGCTGCCTTTTATAGTTCTGCCCAGGTATTTCCGCAAAAGCGGTGTTTTTCTCGCACCTGCGACTCCGCAGGTGCGACCTTTTAACCGCACCTGCGAAACCCACTTAAGTTGACCAGCTTCCGCACCCGCAATACTTTTCCCGCGCCTGCGACATCGCAGGTGCGGACATCAATCCGCCCTTGCAACCTCCTTCGCACCTGCGGCCTTTTTATCGCAACAGCTGGCCCGCAGGGGCGACATATTGACCGCACCAGCGGTCCTTGACTTAACACCAAGAGCCCGCGCCTGCGAACCCATCTCCCGCACCTGCGACCTCGCAGGTGCGATCTTCCTTCCGCCCCAGCGACCAAACCTCGCACCTGCGCCATGTTTTCCGCGCCTGCGATATCTGCACCTGCGGCCCAAGCATCGCAGGTGCGATCACACCAGCAACAACAGCTTCAGCTGCATTTCAAGTTCCAACTTCTCCATTTAATGTCCGAAATCAAACCCGAGCCCCTCGGAACTCCAACCAAAGACACCAACATATCAAACATGGTTATTCAGACTTTGTCGAGCCATTAAAACACCAAAAACAACATCAAAACCATAAATTCTCATCCAATTCAATCCTATGATTTCCAAAAACTTCCAAAACACGCATTTGATCAAAAACCCACCTAAATCATCTCCGAATGACCTGAAATTTTGCGGGCAAGTCCAAAATAACCTAATGGAGCTACAGCAACTCTCGGAATCCCATTCCGACCCTCAGATAAAAATCTCGCCTATCAACCGGAATTTGCCAAAATACTAACTTCGCCAATTCAAGCCTAAATTTACACCGAGCACCCTAAAAATATTCTGAACACACTCCTAAGTCCCAAATCACCTAACAAAGCTATCCGAACCATAAAATCTGCATTCCGAGGTTGTTTACCTATAAGTCAACTCCGGGTTGACTTTTCCAACTCTAAAACTCTTGTTAGAGACTAAGTGTCTCAATCTACTCTATTTTCACTCCGAACCCGAACCAACCAACCCCAACACTTCATGAACAGTCTAACCGAGCTACTACAAGATAGAAATAAAGGAATAGATGCATATACTGCGTAACGACGGACCGGGTCGTTACAATATCCCATGCTTATCTGCCTATTTCTGCGTTTGTCTGTGATATATCTTGTAAAACTGTACATGTAGATTACCGTTGTCTAGTCTAGCCTCGTCACTACTTCGACCGAGGTTAGGCTCGGCACTTACTCAGTACATGGGGTCGGTTGTACTGATGCTACACCTGCACTTCTTTATGTTGTGCAGACTCCGCAGTCGGACCCAGTGGACATCGTTAGAGGGAGTATCCTTCAGTCCACCTAGGAGATTGAAAGGTAGACCCGCAGACGTTCGTGGGCCTTGACGTCTCCTCGATCCCTTTTTCTTCCTTCCTGTCTTTTTCATTTATTTCCAAAGACAGTTGTATACAGTTATTGTTCAACCCTTGGTTGTAGTAATCTTTTAGTATGTTCGTGAGTTAGTGACTCCAGATCCGGGGATTGTTACACATATTGTACTTGTTTAAATCATTAAGTCCTGTTTTTATCTATTTTCGATGTTATATTGTAAACTATTTTTGGTTAATTCTGTTAAGTCGGTGTTATCATGTTAGCTTATCTGTTCACGTTGTCTTGTCTAGCGAGTTCAACGTTAGACGCAGTCGCGGCCTGAAGGTGGAATTTCGGGTCGTGACAAAAGTAATTAACCAGAAGCAAACTACAAGCTAGTTGCCATAAAAATGCATCACAAAAAATTATACATAACTAAATTAAAAGCAGCTCAAACACTAATATGTTGGACTTCTAGTACACTCGAAATAGACCAAATTATACATATCTTCAACAGAAACACAAACTACCAACATGGAGAGAATCATGAACATATTTCAATGCAAAAACAAAAGAAACATGGGGAGAAAGAATTCTCTTCGAATAATTAGTACTATTTTCAAAAACAAGAATACCCAAAAATGTACCAGTAATACCAACATCAATCTCTGATGTGAAACATAAGGTCAAGGAGAAACAATATGAAGCTCATGATGATTAGTCTTTAATTTTTGGACAAATCAAGCTACTAAGATATTAGTTAGATTTACAGAAACCTAACTTAAGAATAAATTGTTCAATATTCCGCGACTCGATATATAATTAAACTGGAGCATAACACAATCTATGGAATATTGAGCACAATTTAAGAAAGAAGTAAGATAGTAACAAATTTTAATACAAGACCATACCATGAGAAGATGGACTATTTTCACCAATCTTATGCATCTGTTGTGTTTGTGGTACTCGTCCATGACCACTGTTTGCATCAGGGACCTGATTAATATTAGTAAGTTATATATTATTAATTTCAAAAGACTAAAGTTTTTTAAAACATATCTTAAACTTTTGAAGTTGAGTTACCTGTTCAGTTGAAAATCCATTGATATTTTGCGACGATTAACTTATTAGAAGCAATTTTGCACGTGACTTGTCTCATCCATAATAATTCTTGTTTCATCGAACTGATTTCTTCATTTTGTTTTTCATTTAACTCGGTTAACTCTTTTATATTTTGTTCTAACCTTCTTACCTCATTAGAAGAATCCTATGGATCAATATTTTCTATGGAAGATTTACTACCCCACAGTATAGAAGGAGTTGTACCAAGTCCCAAACCTCGAACATACCCACTTTTTTTATTTCTCAAGACTTGGGAATATACATCTTCTTCCCAAGCAACACTGTGAGGAGGCTGGTCATGCGATCTCTCACTATTACTCCTCAATCTTTCATTTGTGTTATAAATGCTATGAAGAAGTAGTACTAACAATACCTGTTTGTGGCACAAACAAGAAAACTATGCCATGTAATCACCAAGTAAATTGGACAAAACATACTTGATCAAATATCACAGAACAATTTTTAATGACTCTTTCTAAAGTCAATGAACTAGGAAGGTCCCCACGTATTAATATTATAACAAAATTGATTTAATGTGAAGACAAAGAGGAAAAGAAAATAAGGAGGTGGAGAAAGGAAACTGACATCTGCCAGCTTGAAGATATGTCTAAACAAAAAGTTTTACGCCTTCTTTAGAGGAAAAGGTAAGATTGTATTTTCAAAAAACAAACACAATTTTCAATTGAAGCAACAATAATAACGGATACAATTTGTTTAGCAGAGAACCATGATGAAGATTTGCAGAAGTTTTTAGAGAAATCATTTAATTTCAAGCAAATTATGGTCATCTCAAGAGTGTTGCTGATCTAAAAAATGTGAAGAACGAGGACCAATTTGATTGTATTATATCAAAACTAATAAAAGTAGCTATCTAATTTTTATTTTATTGATGATATTAACTCTTATTAATCACTCCCTCTATTTTCTATGTTGTATATCAAAGTTGAAATTTAGGTTTAAAAGTCTGCAACAATTAATGTAGCTGCTTCTCTGACATGTAGGTAATTGAACACAATATATGGTTTGATTTACTTCTTGAGATTATAAGAATGAGAAGTCATTGCACTTTTGAGTACATATACTGAAGTAACTTTTAGTATCCATTAAATTGATATGATTCACAAAGAATAAAATATTTTTGTGATATCTAACCTACCATATTAAAGTATGTTTATTAACAGGTATAGAAAAGTGTTACCTGAGTCATCATTCTGTTGATCCTCAGCCTCACTTGAATTTTGTAATTCATTAGATTGACCATCATGTGTTTGGGCTTGAGAGTAGTTCTGGTTATCGATCAGTTGTTCAATATAAGGCCGCACACCTTCATCATCACGTTGTTCTTCGATAGCCATTCGTTTGCCACCTCTAGTTCGCATGTTTCCTTCTCAAAAATGAAATAAATATCTAGCCACAATAATATATGAAAATCTCAAACAAAGAAGAGGCATCAACAAAACAGAGTAAGTATTCACGCACCAGACAACAAAATTTTATATTTAATGATAAGAACACCTTAGCATCTCACAATCCAATAGACACAACAACAGAATAAAAATAAAGAAAGCATAGAGAATTCACTAAAATATTGGATAACCCATTGACACAAATATCGATAAGCAAGATGGCTGACATGCAGTTTCTATAAAATGTGACCAAATTTGAAAGAAAAAAAATATCTTATTCAAAGTTTTGAATCAAAAAAATCCCTAGAAGTAGTTCAATAACACTTGCAAAAATAATGTATAAGTACCACCTATCTTATTCAGAATCACTTTCATTTGCTATATCATTTCCTCCTTTAGCGTTTGCTTCACCTTCATTTTGAGAATTTTGAGAATGTTGATTCATATCAATTACTATCCCATCAATACCACTTCTTACCTAGTTATTGTACTCATATTCTGAATCACAAATATTTTTTAAGAGAGTCAAGTCATTGGCATCACTCTACATTGATAACTCAAACTGTATATTATTTTCTTCCCCCATATAAAAAATATCTCTAGGTTTAATTGACCTTTGGACAAATAATTCATTATCTTTAGGTTCTTGCACAAATATAACTTGTTGTGCTTGTCCTGCAAAAATAAAAGGCTCATGACTCTCTCGATCATCAGAGTCTATTAAATGTGAGAAATTCACAAGTGTGAAACCTAAGTCATCTTCCTTAACTCCTCTGCCTTTGGTTACATCAACTCAATCACACGTAAATAAGACAACTTTAAATTCTTCAAAGTAGTTTAACTCAACAATATCATTTAATATGCCATAATAGGTTATATTTGCAGACTTAGGAGCACTATCACTTGTACTTGCATAACTTTCAGCATTTGAAATGACCATAACACCACTGTTTTGTGTCTCCATAGACTCTTCAGTTTATTTTGTTCGGAATCGATACCCATTATTTACGTCGAATGACTTAAATCTTCTTGCTATGTAACTTGGCCCTCGTACAAGATATTTAACATATTTAGGGATGGCAGATATGACCTCCAACTCCTTTACCTAACCAAAAAGTAATATGACCGTAAATATGGATATAAATTCAAGCTTACAAGGGCGACAATTTAGTGTAACTAATGACTTAATAATACTACTTACTTGATCCTTGAACCACTCATGAAATGTATCAAAATGCAATCGATCAAGTTGATGTTGTGTAAGTCGACGTTTACGATGTAATCTCTTGATTTCAGCAATATGTTCTCTGTTTATGTAATTCACATATATCAATTTACTTATCAAATAAAGTAATATATACAAATATTTAGAAATATATAAGGCAAGGTAGTATTTATAAATAGATATACCACTCACTTTTTATAATCCTCAATCACCTCTGATTCACAATTGAAAAGCACATGACGATGTGCTTGCAACCATGTTTTCTCATCCAACTCAAATACATCTACCTCGCCGTATGGCTCTCCATCAATAGGGAAAAGACATCCTTCTATATCACTCTTATTCTTAATCTCTTCATTATTTTTTCTTGACCAACAAGACCTTGATTCTCCACCCTCCAAGTATCTCGAGCAAAATGTCAGACACTCGTTTGCGATATATTCTTCGGCTATTGAACCTTCTGGGCATGCACGATTACGAACATATGATTTTAGAAGTTCATAAGTACCTATACATTAAGTAATGTTATTAGTTAAATGATTTTTTTATAATTAGCAAATCTAGAGAGTAAAATAAAATTTCAATGCTATTCTTTATACCTCTCAATTGGGTACATCCAACGATAATGTACTGGTGTAACGACTCGCTCGATCGTTATGTAGAACCTATATTATATTTACTGTTATTTTCTTGTCATAGGTTGGTTAGACTGTTTATGATGTGTTAGAGTTGGTAGGCTCAGAATCGGAATGGCTGTAGGAAGAATTTAGTCATTTAGTCTTTAAAAATAGCCTTATAGTTGGAAAAGTCAACTGAGAATTGCCTTATTGGTAAATGATATCAGAATATGGATTTTATGACTCGGATAGCTTCGTTAGGTGATTTGGGACTTAGGAGTGTGTTCAAAATATTTTTGTTATGTCCGGTGTAGAATTAGGCTTGAATTGGCGAAAGTTAGTTTTTGGTGATTTCCGGTCGGCAGTGGAAAATAGGCTATCGGGGTCAGAATGGAATTTCGGAAGTTGGAACAAATTTGTAATGTCATTTTGGATATGTCTGCAAAATTTCAGGTCAATTGGATGTGTTTTGGATAGTTTCGACGTCGTTGGTGGATTTTAGAATTTTCAAAGTTCTTAGGCTTGAATCCGAGGTGATTTTTGTGTTTTGATGTTATTTTTGGTGTTTAGAGAGTGCAACTAAGTTTGAATGATATTATGGGATATGTTGGTAGATTTGGTTGGGGTCCCGAGGGGCTCAGGATTGATTTCGGATGGTTAACGAGTATCTTTGAACTTGCAAAATCTGCTGTTTTTCTAGTGTCAGTGCATCAGCAAATTGTGTATCGCAATCGCATGGATTGATCCGCGATCGCATAGAGAAATCTGGAGCCCGGTCATTTTGTGAATCGCGATCGTGGAAGTAGGAGTGCGATCGCGAAGGTGTGCAACGTTGGTCAGTGCGATCTCGTGAGTATTGGTGTGATCGCGTAGAGTTAGAGAGGCGCGTGTGGGGGCTAGTCAATTGTGTTATGTGATCGCGTGGACAGGTTCGCGATCACGTACGTTTAGGTCATAAGGAACTGCGATCGTGTGGCATAGGTTGCGATCGCAGAAAGTATTTTCGGCAGCTGTGGATTTGTGCTTCGCGATCGCGATGTGGGTCCCGCGATCGTGATGAATAAAGACCTGGACAGTATTTAAATAAACCCTCTGCGACCAATACCCACTTTTTCACCATTTTTGAACGGGAAGAAGCTTTTGAGGCGATTCTTAAGAGAGGAAATCATTGTTCTTCATTGAGGTAAGTATTTTGGACCCTAAAACTCGATTATATGTGATTAAGGATCAAAGTATCAGTGTTTAATTTATGAAAATCAGTAGAAAAAGATGGAATTAGGGCTTGAGAATATGAGACCTTTAGGGGATGATTTGAGGGGTCAAACGAACTCGATTTTAGGTTTCTTTATATGTACAGACTCGTGAGATGATGAAGAACATTTTGGTAAAAACTTTGTCGAGTTCCGAGATGCGGGCCCAGGGGTCGGGTTTTGGCTAATTTCGGGTTTTGCGCTAAAATTGATATTTTTCGATTAAAATTCATCCCCTTAGCATAATTTGATGAGAGAAATCTGGTCTTTATAGATTTGGAGCACACAGAAGTTGATTTGAGAGGCAAGCGTGTTGCAGAATAGCTTTTCAGGCTAGTTTGAGGTAAGTAATGTCTTTAAATCCTGTCATGAGGGTATGAAACCCTGGACTTTACATCCTTTCACGGATTTGGAGTGACGCTCACACTGGATGACGGGTGTGGGTCGTGCACGAATTGGGAATTTGAAAAAATGTACCCTTTTGGGGAAACTATTGAGTTGCGAAATCGCTTTTAAAGCATATGATTATTAGTATTACTATGTTTTGTTATACTTGGGCTATAAGCCATGTTTTGGGCCTAGTGCCGATCTGTTTTAACCCCTTGGGGGATATTTTACTAATATTCTCACTACTTTGTAACTATGATTTTACACTCAGTCTTTCTTGTGAAATTGTTGACACTCCTATTTGATGATATTACTATTTCTTGAAATGAAATACTATTTTGGGTCGACCACTCAGTTTTATTAATGGCCTGAGTGGCATACTGAGAGTGTCTGACTGAGTGAGGCCGAGGGCCAATGTTGTGAGGATGTTATGATATGAGAGGGGCCGAGTGCCTGAGAGTGATTGATGCCATGATGTGGCTTGTTTATAGCGCTTGGGCTGTAGGAGCCCCTCCGGAGTCTGTACACACCCCCAATGAGCGCAGGTACCTACTGAGTGTGAGTGCAGAGTGATGAGTGATTGGGAGGCATGAGTGACAATGAGGTTGCCCGCGGGGCTGATATTGAGTGATGGTGAGGTGCTGAGGTAAATTGTTACGAGTGATGATTATGGCCCGAGGGGCAGTTTTATGATGATATTTTACTGAGTTTTGACTATGATTCACTTCATTTTTCAAACCGATATTACTAAGAGTTTTACTGAGAAATATTGGAAAAATATACTTGTTTCAAAGAATTTTATGGAAACTGGTTTTTGAACTTATGTATACTTTATTGAGACTTGGCATTTTACTGTTTTGTGGATTGGTGTTTTGTGCTGTGTGTTTCTTATTCTCAGACTGTGATTTATTTTCATTACTACTGAGTTGGCGTACTCATCATTACTCCCTGCACCTATGTGTGCAGATCCAGGTACTGGTTCGGAGCAGTAGTCGTCCGAGCTCGTTGTCATCAGCGTTTGGGATTTCGAGGTAGCTGTCCAGCGTCCGCATCTTCTCCACTTCCCTTCTTCATATAGTACTTAGTATTTGATTATAGACATTATTATGATACTAGAGAGTTAGTTTATTTCTTAGATGCTCGTGATCGGTTGACTCCAGTCTTGGGGGATTTGTTTAGACAGTAGATTATATTATATTTGCTTAAAGACTTAGAGAAAAATGTTAATTGCTTATGTTGATGATTATTGTTGATTTTCGAAATATTATAATAGAAAAAAGGTGTAGTAATGTGATGATTGGATACCCTAGTTCCACGATAGGTGCCATCACGACCTGTTAGGATTTGGGGTCGTGACAACTGGCCCCGCAAGTTTAGCCTCAGTTGCCAAGTGAATAACCAAGTGTACCATAACAGTAAAGAATGATGGGAGGAAGATGTTTTCCATATTAGACAGTGTTAAAGTAATTTTTTCTTCAAGTAATTTTAGCTCTTCCATTTTAAGCGTTTTACTACAATGAACACGAAAGAATGTGTATAGTTCAATTAAAACAGAACTCACTTTTTGATCAACTGATCTTCGTAATGTAAGAGGAAGAAGTTCTTGCATTATAACATGACAATCATGAGTTTTTAGCCCTGATATCTTTCGCTTGCGAATGCAACGCGAGATATTAGACGCATAGCCATGTGGAAACTTGGCATTTGTAGTACTTCGTAAAATAACTCTTTCTCTTTCGTAGACATTGTGAAAAAAGTAGAAGGCAGATATGCTTTACCATTAGCTCGATATTGAGGCCATAAGCTTGGTCTTATTTTCATCTCTTTTAAGTCTAATCGAGCTTCTAAGTTGTCTTTTGATTTTTTACCAAGATCCAACAATGTATAAATCAAGTTATCACATATATTTTTCTCTATATGCATCACATCAAGATTATGACGCACCAAGTTATGCTCCCAATAAGGAAGATTGAAAATGATGCTTCTTTTTTCCATGTATTTTTTTGTCACCCCACTTACCTCTTCACTCATTTGACCGAGAGAAAACTTTATGTCTTTAACTTGATTTAGAACTACTGAGCCGGATATCGGATAAGGTGCAGGTCTTGATTCTTTAGTCCCATCAATTGATTTTGCATCATTTCGATATTTGTGCTCTGCTTTCAAAAAACGTCGATGATTTATGAAACAAAACTTTTTCCCATGTTTGAGCTTTCTAGATTGAGTGTTTATGTTACAAGACGGGCATGCATATTGACCATACGTGCATCATCCAGATAGATTGCCATATGCTGGAAAATCATTTATGGTCCACATGAGAGCTGCTCGTATTTGAAATGTCTCCTTAAAGGCATCATATGTTTCTATCCCTGCATCCCATAATTCATCCAACTCTTCTATTAATGGTTCCAAAAAGACATCAATATTATTTTCAGGTGCTTTGGGTCCTGGAATAAGCAAGGACAAAATAAAGAACTCTTGCTTCATGCACAACCATGGTGGAAGATTATAGGGCATTAAAATCACATGCCATGTACTGTGCACAATTTGCATTGTGCCAAAAGGATTAAACTCATCACTAGCTAATCCTAGGAGAATATTTAGCAAGTTCTGAATGAATATTGTCAAAAGTTTTCCAAGCTTCAGAGTCACCAGGATGCCGTAAAACTCCATCTTTGGTGCGTTCTTTATGATGACATTGTGTTAATTTAGATGTTTTTGAAGACATAAATAATCTTTGCAGTCTTGGTTTTAGAGGAAAGTACCTTAGGACCTTCGCTGGAATTTTTTTGTCCTTGTTTTTCCATTTAGAAGTCCCACACTTTAAGCATTCATTGATATTATTATCAGCAAACTCATTTCTAAAAAGCATGCAATCTTTGGGACATGCATGAATTTTTTTATACTTCAAACCCAAACTTTCAACTATTTTCTTGGTCTCATAAAAAGAAGGAGGCAATTTCTCTCCCACGGGTAATGCATCCTTCAACAAACCAAGCAAAGAACTAAAAGATTCATTTGTCCATTTGGATGAGCGTTCTATTTGATAAAGATGCAACAAAAATGAAAGTTTACTAAATTTTTCACATCCAGGGTATAATGCTTCATTTGCATCTTTCATGAGCCGTTCAAGCTTATCCTATCACGACCCAAAATCCATTAAGGTCGTGATGGTGCCGGACACCACTGTCAGGCAAGCCAACACAAAATAGTTAAATTAGATTCCTATTTTAGTATTTTGAAATCGTTACTTTTCATTTCATTATATAATAATCAATAAAAATTTACTGAGTAAATGATGATGTTTTAACAATTCATGTAACAAATACATCCCAAATCATCCCCGAACCCGATGTCACAAGTGCATGAGCAATTTCTAAGAAGTATACATGTAATGCAATGTTTGTCCGGAGTACAAACTGGACAAAGAATTTAGAATACAATAAAATACATTTGAGGGAGACTCTGCCGGCTGCGAGTCATCTCGGGATGGTGTAGCTCGTCTAAGTCCCCATATCAACCATGCCACGGCGCCAAGCGGGGCCACACATGTACTTGTGCAATAAAATGCACAACAAATGTAGTATGAGTACGAAAACAACGTGTACTCAGTAAGTATCCCGCCTAACCTCGAAGAGGTAGTGATGAGAGTTCGAATTTGACACTTGCTAGAGGTCAATTTAATATAATCAAGGATGACACAAAGCATGGATATCATAGGTAATTAACAGATAGTGATAGAAAATAACCACTTCTTCCACATTTATAAATTTTAAGTCTTCGTCATTTCAGTTGACAACTTATAATTCAAGGCCAGTAAGCAGTTAAAAATCACAGAAAATACTCAACAAATATCATGCGCAAGTATGCCGAGGGTCGAACGGCTCGAACCAGCGATAAATTTAAATTGTGCACTGCCGAAAGGGTCGAACGACTCGAACCATAGATGCATCTATTACCCCGCTCGGGAATCGATCATGCGACGCGGTCATATATAAATAATAGAGTTACCCTGCTCGTGAATCATACATGCAACTCAGGTGCTCATAGATACACACATTCAGGCAGTAAATTCATGCTTTATCAGGAAAATAATTACCCAAGGGAAATCAATTCTCTTTTTAGATGATTAAGAAAATAAACTTTAAACTTCTTAGATATTCATTTACTAATTCGATAATATTAAATAGTCTAATTTTATAAGCAAAATTACAAGTACAACAAGTAAAGCATGCTAGTGGGTCCTAGACTATCCAGACACAAGCATAATAGTAGCTACACGAACTCCCATCATCTCGTGCGTACGTAGCCCCCACAAATAGTAGCACATATTTAATTAGTTCACCTATGGGGACAATTCCCCTTCACAAGGTTATAAAGGAAACTTACCTCGCTCCGAAGTTCTATAAACGGCTTTCAAGCCCTTCTGATGACTCAGATCAATGCATAACGCTCCTAAACTAGACAAATAACGGGCAAACCAATGAAAATATACTCTAATATTTGTAACAATTCAATTTATATAAATTCCCAACTCCGCTCGGAAAGTTGACAAAAATGCCCTCGGGCCCACGTGCCCGGATTCCTAAATTTTTCGAAGATAAAGTTTACCCATAGCCTCACTAACTCAAATATATAATTAACTCTCAATTTCATTTCCAAATTCGTGGTCAAAAATCCAAAAAAATACAAATTCTAGGTCTTTCCACCAAAACCCCAAATTCTCTACTAATTTCTATGTTAAATCTATGTATAATCGATGTATTTAATTCACAATAGGTGGGGATATCTTACCTTGACATTGATGATGAAACCCTTCTCTTCAAACCTTCCAAAATCGCCCAAGCCATGAGAAAAATGCAAAGAAATGGCCAAATCCCGCTTTTAAAACACTCTGCCCAGCACTGACCCTTCTATGCGATCGCAGGAACGCCTTCGCGATCGCGAAGGCTAAAACTCACTGCCCTTCATATTTTCTTCTACGCGTTCGCATAAGCCTTCACGCGTACGCTTAGGCTTCCGAAATCCCAGTTCCGCATTCGAGTTTGCCTTGCTGCGTTCGCGATGAGCATTTCTCAGCAGCCTCTGAATTCCTCTTCGCGATCGCACTCCCCTCCCTGCGTTCGCATAAGCCCATCCCAGAAGCCTCCAAATTCCTTCTTCGTGATCGCGTACCAACGATCGCGATCGCGATGCACACTAGCTGCACCAGAAAATAGCAGCAGTAAACCATGGGAAAATGATCCGAAATTATCCCGAAACACACCTGAGGCCCCAGGGACCCCGCCAAATCACACGACTCAGTAACATCACACGGACCTGCTCGAGGCCTCAAATCATATCTAATAACATCGAAACAATGGATCGTAACTCAATTGAATCTTTATGAACTTTGAAATTTCCAACTTCTAAATTCGAGGACAAAACCTATCAATTTACGTCTGATTGACCCCAAATTTTGCGCACAAGTCACATTCAACATTACAGACCTTCTCCAACTTTCAGAATCGGAATTCGACACCGATATCAAAATTTCCACTTCCGGTCGGACTCCTTAAAAACCTTCGTATTTCTAACTTTAGCCAAATGACTTCAAAATGACCTACAGACCTCCGAATTCACTTCCGATCGTGCTCCCAACTCCAGAATCACCATACAGAGCTATTGCCAGACTAAAAATCCCAAACGGATGTCAAGAACACTGAAATGCACTTCAACCCAGACTTATGAAATTTATTCTAAAATGCTATTTTCCACAATATACGCCGAAATGCTCCCGGGTTATCCAAAACCCGATTCGAACATACGCCCAAGTCTGAAATCATCATACAAACCTGCTGAAACCTTCAAATCCTGATTTTGAGGTCGTTTACTCAAAAATCCAATCTTAGTCGATTTTTCCAACTTAAGGCTTCTGAAATGAGAATTTTCTTTCCAAATTGACTCCGAACTTTCTGAAATTCAATTCTGTCCACGCCTAGGAGTCATAATACCTGAAACGAAGTTTCTCACGGCCTCAAACTGCCGAACGACGAGTTAGGGCTCAAAACGACCGGTCGGATTGTTACATATCAACCTCTGGATGAGGTTGATTTGTTGATGGATGAGGAGTATTATCTTCTAAGTTTGGATCTACCTCTCCCATTTCATTATTATTCATGAACCCTGTAAAACCTCCAAAAGCATCATGTATCATTCCTCTCATATCATCACCTATTAAAGATTCTTGTCCACAACTATTATTTTTAGTGTAATTTGATGCATTGAGAGACTCTCAATGACAAAACCAAATATCATATGATGGTATAATACCATTGATCACAAGATGATCATATGTCGCCGCCCGATTTACTTGATAGTATAGCACACATTCTGTACAAGGGCATGTAATTGTTTCTCCATCAGGTTTTTCATGAAAAGCATAGTTTAGAAAGTTCTCTAAACCATCCAAATATTATGTACTAACTCTATCACAATTTATCCATCTTCTACTTATAGGATTATCCATAATAATTGAAGATTTTTTTCCCTCTGCAATTACAAATATACAAAGCATAAATCCAATATGAATTAGGAAAAAGCAACGTACAAAAAGAAGAAACAAAATTATTCAAAAGTCATACCAACAATAATAATATCACAAAGAACAATAAAAATTATAAAGTCAAGAAACAAAATTATTCAAAAGTCATACCAACAATGATAATATCACAAAGAACAATAAAAATTATAAAGTCCAATATTTAGTCATATTATCACACATCAAAATAATAATTACATATCTTTGTATCAAAGAGCACAAGAAAAATCAACCTCAGTTAATTACATCAAAAAGGGTGGAGGTCTAAAGGTAAATACAGAGAACACAAAGACTATATGTTGCCACTAATAACGAGCCAAAGATTGAATCTAACAGATTGTGACAAAGAAAAACACAAGAAACATCAACCATGTTAATTAAATTAACAAAGGGGCGGAGGCACAAAGGTAACTAGGGAGATAAAAAAGACTAAATATTGCCACTAATGAAGAGCCAAAAATTGAATCTTTTTGACAGATATTGTTAACAAAAAGCACAAGAAACATCAACTCTAGTTAACTCCTCCGTCCCAATTTATGTGGCGATGTTTAACTCAGCACATAGTTTAAAAAAGATAGGAAGACTTTTGAAACTTGTGTAGAAATAATAAATCATAGATATTTGTGTGGCTATAAATCATCTCAATAATTGTAAAGTTGGAAGTTTAAAGCTAAATTAATTCTAAATATGGAAGTATGACATTTTATTCGAGACACACTAAAAAGGAAAGTATAACACATAAATTGGGACATATCGAGTACATCAAAAGGGTTGGAGGTAGAAATATAATTGAAGAGATCACAAAGATTATACCTTGCTACTATAAGCTAGCCAAAGATTGAATCTTTAATAGATATTGGTAATGAAAAGCACAAGAAACATCAATCCCTATTAATTACATAAAATAGGGTGGAGGCACAAAGGTAATTACAGATCCAAAGATTTAATTTTTAACATATCTTTGTAAAAACAAACACAACAAACATCAAATCCAGTTAATTACATCAAAAGGGGTGGAGGCAAAAAGGAAATTAAAGAGATCATAAAGACTAAACATTGCACTAATCTATGTTGTGTGGACTCTCCAAAATATAGCCTCACCCGTGTCGGATTCTTCAAAAATGCACTACTTTTGGAGTCACGTATCCGGCCATATTTTCGGAGAGTCCGAGCAGCATAGGCACTAACAAGAAGCCAAAGATTGAATCTTTAACAAATACTATTAACAAGAACACAAGAAAAATCAACTCAAGTTAATTACATTAAAAGTGGTGGAGGCAGAAAGGTAAACACAGAGACTATGAAGACTAAGCATTAATACTAATAACAAGCCAAATATTGAACCTTTATCAGATATTAGTAACCAAAAAATACAACGAGCATCAACTCTAGTTAATTAGGACAGGAAGTTAATTACAGAGATCAAAAGACTAACATCTTGCCACTAATAAAGAGCCAAATATTGAATCTTTAACAAATATTAACATAAAACACAGCATCCCTCCAGTTAATTACATCAAAAGGAGTGGAGGCAAAAATTAATACAGAGATCACAAAGACTAATACATTGCAACCTAAAGAAAATAACAGAAAGTTTTACTCCTTCTTTAGAGGAAAAGGTAAGCTTGTATTTTCAAAAAACAAACACAATTTTCAATTGAAGCAACAATAATATCAGTTACAATTTGTTTAACAGAGAACCATGATGAAGATTTTCAAAAAAATTAAAACAATATTTATTTGTAAAAGAAGCCCTTTTCACAAGGGTTTAATGCTGATAAAGCCACACTACAACAAGGAAGATTGAAGCAAAGCAAACCAATACTAAAATTGACGGTAAATCTTCAATTCACATAGTATATAAACAACCATAAACATAGAAATTTCTAACCATAACCAAAACATATCAGATTTGTATGTGTTTCCCATCCAAACTCTTTAAGGATAATTATTTGGAGCAAAGAAGAGACATAGAAGGGATAGAGCAGTGATAAAAAAGTTATTTTCTGAAAATATTACCTGGGGTTGGTGGCGCTATGGTGAGATAGAGGATCGACGATAGGGCAACAACGACTAGAGAATAACATTACAGAGTATGAGAGATTTTATATTTCTGAAGTATTTTTCAAGAATCACAAATCCACCGGAAGGATGAACTTATCAACACGAACCTCATCAATAATACCCAATGGTCTCTTCATAGTACGATCCGCTATTTTCAACCTCATAGATGTGGGTTTTGGTTGCCCAAGTCCCAAAGTTTTGAACACCGAGTAGGGCATCAAGTTGATACCTGCCCCTAAATCACATAGAGCTTTGGAAAAGTCGGCGCTCCCAATAGTGCAAGGGATTGTGAAAGATCCTGGTTCTTCCAATTTCAGAGCCATTGAGTGCATAATAGCACTCACTTGATGTGTCATCTTGATAATCTCACAAATCATTGATCTTTTCTTTGTCACTAAATCCTTTATGAACTTTGCATAGCCGGGCATTTGTTCCAACGCCTCAACCACATTGCTTGGAAGTTCATCTTCTTGAATCACTACATCATCATCCACAACTCTTCTTTGGTTTGAGGTTGTTGCCTCCCCACCTTTTCCACTCCGTGTGGTTACAGCCATGGCATGTCCTGTGTTGTTCCCACCCTTCGGGTTCACCACCGTGTCACTAGGTAGTGCCCCCTTAGGGCGAGTGTTTAAAGCTTGCGAGATTTGTCCTAATTGAACCTCCAAATTTTGGATTAAAGTGTTGTGAGAGTCTAGTTGAGCATCAGAGTCGGCATTTTTCTCCATCATCTGTTTGAACACATTTTCAATCCGTCCCATCTCATTATTGGAATAGCTAGAACCATGGGACGGATAAGGAGGCGGGTTGCTTGGTTGTTGATACATCGGGGGCCTTTGAAAGCCCGACCACCGATTCCCTTGGTTATTATTCCAACCCCCTTGGTTGTTGCCTCCAAAGTATCCTTGATAGTTTCCACCCCAATTGCCTTGGTTGCCTTGATTATTCCAATTTCCTTGATTATTGTTATTGTTCCAATTAACTTGATTGTTGTTACCACCACTCCAATTGCCTTGATGGTTTTGATTGTTCCAATTTCCTTGGTTTCCTTGAGAATGCCATTGTTGTTCATTCGGGCTTTGAGAATTGTTTCTTTGCCCTTGATAGTTTTTCACATATTGCATATCTTCCTCTTGCTCATTGTATGATTCGTCTTGGTCAAACCCACTATCATCTTGCACAAATTGTTCCACACGGTTTTGTACTTGTTGACCCTTTTGACTTCTTTTGTTCACCATCATATTCACACCTTCCATTGCATTCACTTGCTTAGGACCTTGAACTTGTTGAAGTTGACCTTTGGATAATTGATTCATTGTGGTCGTCAACTCGGCAATTGCTTGCCCATGATAATGCAATTTCTTGTGTAGGTGAATCACATTTGGATCACCTTGAGGAACATTAGATCTACTTTGCCATGCCGATGAACTATCCGCCATTTCATCCAAGATTTCACAAGCTCTGGCATATGGCATTGTCATAAAATTCCCACCGGCAAGTTGGTTGATCACACATTGATTGGTAGTGTTGATCCCCCTGTAGAAGGTTTGTTGAATCATAGCCTCTATCATATCATTATTCGGGCACTCTTTTACCACGACACCTCTCCCAAATTTCGTACAAAGGCTCATTGGGTTCTTACTTGGGCGCTAGAATCTCACCCCGAAGAGTAGCCATATGCCCAGGAGAAAAGAACTTGGCAATGAATTTTTCCGCCAATTCATCCCATGTATGTATGTAATGGTTTGATCCAAGGCCTTTCCTCATAGAGAAAAGGGAAATAGCCTCAACCTTAAAGCATCCTCGGAGACATTGGTCTGTTTACTCCCTCAATAAGTATCCACAAACCATTTCAGGTGCTTGCATGCATTTTGACTCGGAGCCCCAATGAAGAATCCCCGTTGCTCCAGCAAGGTAAGCATCACATTGGTGATTTGGAAGTTGCCCGCCCTAATGCGGGACAGGACTATGGAACTTGCGTATCCCTCATTTTGCAACACCTAGTGTGGAGCCGCTCTTGGTGGAGGTGGGGGAGGGACGGGAATATTATCATGCGGTGGTCGGCCTTTCCTATTTACTTGAGGTTCAAGAGGAACCTCATTACCTTGGTCATCGTCCATTTCCTCCCCCAAAGGCAAATTTTACGGGAGAATCATTGTTGAGAGCCATTTTTGTACCTATAATCAATTCACAAAAAAGTTAGTAACCCGGTAGGAAAAAAAGACAAGTCACACATAAAACTAAATATGTAGCTAAATCCGTTTTTAGCTCCCCGGCAACGGCGCCAAAAATTGATGTCACCCAAGTTCACACCACTAATTGGGATTGTGAAGCCGTCGGTGCAATTATAATTACCCAATGTCAGTCAGGATCAATTCCACAGAGAGCTTATATTGGATTAGGTATATATCTAAACTAGGTGTATGACGCGCCCAAATTGCACTTCCAGATAATTGGTTGTTTCTTTCTACTTCTAAAAAATATACTATTGTTTGTAAATGAAAAGCTAAGGGACGATATTTTCGGTATTGTTTCTTTTCAAGTTGATAAAAGATCTAGGGTCGTGACTTCCACCTAGGTGGTTACCTAATGGATTGTGGACTTTAGGGCAAGTTTGATTGATCGTGATGTAATATAGCAATCACACGCAATTACCCACTATATACCTCTCGATAGTTTGAGTGGTTTTGCCCAATTTGTCTTTCTCAAGTCCAAATGGGTAATTCACAAAACTAGCGATAGATGCTCATGTCGGGTTCTTACTATCTCTAGATTTGACCCTTTAATTAGGGCTATCAATTTCTCGAGTTCACCCAAATTCCTTGTTAACCAAGTTTTCCTAGACTTAGTCTCTCTTTCTCAGGTAGAGACTAGATCAATTAGGCATGAATCAATATTTGCAACCATTAATTCTTAAACTCAAGAAAAAAATAGGCTAAATATCACTTACACAATAAAAAATAAGCCCTAAATCAAACACTCATTGGCACCACACTAGGGTTGGGTCACAACCCTAGCTAAGAAATTAGCTACTCATGGATAAAATTGAAGAAACTAAAGAAGAAACTAAGATTAAACTCATAATAGATGATTAAGGGAAGAAAATCTAATGTTAAAATGATAAACTATTACAAAGTTACCCAAAACAGTAAGGAAAAACGTTTATCTACTTTCAGCTGTTCAAAACTTAACCTAAAAATGACAAAAAGATCTATTTATACCCAACTAAAATTATCGGACAAAATTTCCCATACGGAGGTTGTGCGGCCGCACAATTTTGTATGCGGTCTGCATTTTGAAGTTGGCTTGACAGGATGGAGTTCTGCGGCAGCACAATACTGGGGTGCGGCCGCAATACTTCAGATTTTACGGACCGCACAATTCTAAGTGCGGTCGCATTCTTGGACTTGAGCTGGACATGGGAGATTTCTGCGAACCGCACATTTATAAGTGCGGACGCACTTTTGCATTCTGCGGCCGCAAAATAATAGTGTAGTCCACACTTCTTTAGGGACCAAAAACACCATATCTCTCAACTTCTCCTTCCGCGGCCGCACAATAATTGTTGGGTCTGCACTTTGCACATAGATTTTGTCAGATGCTCTTCATTGTCTGTGGCCGCACACGATATTGTGCCGTCCGCACTTTTGCTCTTTATCCCTTGTTTTAGTCCTTGTCCAAATTTACTCCTTCTTGATTTGATTTTCAATTCTTTGGCTCATTTCCCAATATTCCTGCAAGAAAGCACATTTTATTAGTTCTCGCGAATACTTTTAAGCATTTTTTTTAGCTAAAACGTAAGTAAAAGAGAGAAAATAAGCATTCAAAATCCCTACTTATCACCTTTCACGTTGGAGGCAACGTTTGTGAATAGGGTCCAGATTTCCAAATGAGTTCCCCGGGTGAGCAATAATTCCTTTTTGACTTCGGGTATTAAGGCCGGCGTAAAGTCGGCCACGAAGTCTGCCAAAATATGAGATTTTATGGCAGTTCGGCGTCGGTACTTGATGTCGTACCCGCTAATCTCTATGACCCATTTGGCCAACCAGCCCGAAAGCTCGGGCTTGTGCATGATATTCCTCAACGGGTAAGATGTTACGACACATATAGGGAGGCATTAAAAGTACGACTTTAGCTTCCTCGAAGCACTTATCAAAGAGAGTGCTAACTTTTCCAGGTGAAGACACCACGATTCGGCATGGGCTAGAGTTTTACTGACATAGTAAATATAAAATTGCGTACCTTCTTCCTCCTGAATCAAGACACCACTTACCGTCACTCGAAAACCGCCAAGTAGAGGTACAATTGTTCGTCTACCTTTGGAGTGTGAAGCATCGGGGGACTCCACAGGTACCGTTTGAGTTCATCCAAAGATTATTGGCATTCCGGAGTCTAGGATAAGTTATTCTTTTTCTTTAATGGCTCTTATCCGAGGACCTCAAGATGAACCGGCCCAATGCGGCTATACGCCCGGTCAGTCTTTGGACTGCCTTGACATTGTCCACTATGGTGATGTCCTCTATGGCCTTTATCTTGTTGGGGTTGATCTCTATCCCCCGATTGGACACCATGAACCCGAAGAATTTTCCCGAACCGACCCGGAAGACGCACTTCTCCAAGTTTAGTTTCATGTTGTATTTCCTTAGTATATCGTCAATATAAACGTTCATTGATTTCCCTATTTGTTCTTCGAACATCCGGTTTACTAGGCGTTGGTAGATGCCATCGACATTCTTTAATCCAAAAGGAATTATGTTATAGTAGTAGGTGCCGAATTTGGTTAAGAAAAAGTCTTTTCTTGGTCGCCCGAGTCCATCCGAATTTGGGTGTACCCGGAGTAGGCGTCGAGAAAACTGAGTATCTCGTGCTCGGCCGTCGCGTAGATCATTCGATCGATGTTAGGCAAGGGGAAGAATCCTTAAGACATGCCTTGTTTAGGTCTTTATAATCCACACACATCCTTAGTTTATTTCCCTTTTTAGGTACTACCACTATGTTAGCTAACCAATCCGGGTATTTGACTTCCCGGATGGATCCTATGTTTAGAAGTTTGGATACCTCATCCTTGATGAATGCATGTTTGATATCAGACTGCGGTCTCCTCTTCTGCTTAACTGGATGGAACTTCAGGTCCAAACTCAGCATATGATTGGTTATCTCCGGTGGGATCCCCGTTGGGACCAAGCGAAGCAATGTTAGCTTTAAGAAAATCAATAAGTCTTTTCCTGAGCTCAGGGGTTAGCCCGTGCCCAGGTGTACCTTTCGATCCGGTAGATGCTATATTAATATGACTTTCTCCAATTCTTCAACCGTTGATTTGGTAGCGTCAGTGTCATCAGGAGCTATGAATGACCCCGGGACGCCATAATCGTCCTCCTCGTTTGCTCCTCGCTCTTCCCATTTCTACGTTTCGACCGAAGCCGGTATCAGTGATTGCTATTTTATCTTCCTTTTTTTCTGCTCTATGCTCCTTGATGTCAAAATCGCAGGCACCAGGATTACCTCGTCGACGACAAACATCTCCCTTGCATCCAGTTGTCTCCGAAGATAGTGGTGACTCCCCCCATTGTGGGAAATTTCAAAGCCTGGTGCAAGGTCGAGTGTACCGCCCTCATGTTGTGGACCCATGACCTTTTCGAATAGAGCGTTGTACCTCATGTCCCCTTCGATCACGTAGAATTTCATTTCATGGATTATTCCGGTGATGTTTACTGTGAGGTTATCTCTTATTTTGTGGTCTCACACGCCATGTTAAACCCGTTCATTACCCTAATTCCCAGCACAATTTAATCATGTAACCCAATTGCTCTACGAACCTTGATCTGATGATGTTGGACAAGCTACCTAGATCAATTAGCACTTGTTTAACTCAAGATTTATTTATAAGTATGGATATTACTAGTGCATCGTTTTGAGACTGTATGATGCCCTTGGCATCTTCGTCGCTGAACGAAATGGCTCCCTTCAGAACATAGTCCTAGGTGCGTTTTTCTGTTGTGATAAATACTTTAGTGCATTTTATGATTGGTCATTAGGGGACATCAACTCTTCCGATGATCATATTGATCACGTGTTGAGGCTCCTCTTGTTCGACCTGTTTGTTGGCGTCCCTATTCCTGAAGTGGTTTTTGGCCTGCTCGCTCAGGAATTATCAGAGGTGTCCATTGTTGAATAACCGAACAACTTCTTCTCTTAACTATCGCCAATGTTTGGTTCTGTGGCTATGAGTGCCATTATACTTACACATCAAATTAGGATCTCTCTGGGCAGGATGGGACTGTAATGGTCGGGGCCATTTGGTCTCCTTGATGGCTGATACGATACTGGTGGCGTCCATATTGAAGTTGTACTCCAAAAATATTGGTGCTTCCCTACTCCCGAGCGGCATGTCAAACCTATTCTTGTTCATCAGACTTCGGCCACCGGGCTCTCGATCGCTTCTCTTCTTGTTTCTTGTGGGATGCCGCCCAAATCCATTTCCCCTCCAATCTGCGTTGTATGATTGATACCGATCTCGAACCGGTCTTGACTCTTGGTCAATGGCTCTCTTAGATCTATCATCGGCCCTGACATGGGAGAATTTAAACACAAGAATTATCATCACAAGGATCTCGTTACATAACTTCAACCGCGGCCCGTAGCCTGATTTAAACATATCAAATCATATTAAAATGCGAGGATCTCGCCCTTTATTCTGAATCACAAGTAATACGCATATCGTGCCAATCGAAGCATTCCATTTCCTTCCTTTAATATTTTCCGTTTAAACAAAATTACAACACGTAATAATAGACATAACTATCTACATAGAATTTCTCAATACAAGTATTCACATAAGTAGATTTTAGAGTTACGAAGCTTACCCGAGAGTGGAGCATATTAGGAGGACTTCTCTAGATACTATAACCGAATCAGGTTAAGGAAATTATCACTTTATAATAACTAGATATTGTTCTTGTAGTGAAACCATTTGATATAACGACCTCAGTCATACCATAGAAAATATATCAACGGGCTGGGTCTCAACCTCTAGGAATCTGATCTCCACCTTTCGACATTCTGACCCTTTTTTTAGCTGGTCATGTAAGTTGAGTTTAACTGCAATGGGACACGTAGCCCGAGTTCTATATGAAATAATTCGACTGCTCATATCGAGTTCATACCAAATAACTAGGAATAAACGTTGTAGGAATCTCGTATCGGTGGTTCATTAAAAGAACTCATGGGAGCACCCCGAGTAACCAGATTTATGGACTGGGATGGCCAGTTGTCCGAGCCCCTACCATAATAATTTGTTGGTGCAAAGTAGATTCCGCTGAATCTTTTAGAACCTCGACATCTCTTAGTCTCCTTAGCTTCCTCTTTTCCTCATCCCGGACACATTGTAAGATTTAGGCAATTTCTACCACTAGCCGAAATGAAGTATCAACCAGCCCTGTGTCATACCAGAAATTTTACAATCATATTTGAGTCCTTTAATGAGTCTGTGAACTTGCTCTCTGGCTATATGAATCGAAATAAGAGTATGACGGGCTAACTTATCGAACCTGATGGCATATCCTGACACCGTCATGGTGACCTGACGCAACCGTTCAAACCATATGCGCCACACACTATGGAGAGCCCGAGAAACAAACTCTTTTAATAACATTTATGAGAACTGAGTCAAGTAGTTGGTGTTGCATTGGCTGGTCGTCCTGTTCATAGGCTTGCTACAAATACTGGCGGCCCATTTCTTCTTTTACTATGTTGACTCACACTGCTGAGCTACCCTATTTATTCATATGCTCTTCGTTATTCTCTGGGGTAACTCTTATCCTTATCGATACACAATGATACCAAAGGTAAAGCTCTATAGAGATAATTCTTGGCACGAACCATATAGTCTAGAAGCTTGTCAACCACTGTACTCCCTCTAGAGCACCCCAAAATCCGCAACCGTGACTTCTACGCAGAGTAAACCTTCTGTAGATTTAAAGTTGGTTATATAACTCTTTTGATACTGAGGTATAAGGTTATTAAGGAGGCGGACATATCGCAAGTCCCAGCTTTATCTCTTGCAAAATCTCAGGCCAAAATCGATATAACACATGACCCCGCAATCTATTCCTTGACGGTGGACTTCCTGTGATGATCCAAAAGGTCATCTTATGTAATTTAAGCTATATCTGTGTTCCGAGGCTCCAAGAGCCTCCGTTAGTCTCACCTCGATATGCGTGCGTAGCCCGGACGTGTAGCCGGGAAGCTATTATGTGAAAAACTGATAAAAAATGCGTTTTGATAATTAATAAATGAATATAGTTGACTTTGGTCAATATTTTTGGTAAACGGACCCGGACCCGTGATTCGATGGTCCCGGAGGGTCCGTAGGAAAATATGGGACTTGGGCATATGCCCGGAATCGAATTCCGAGGTCCCAAGCCCGAGAAATGAATTTTTAAAGAAAATTGTTTTCTGAAAATAATAAAGGATTTTGAAAATGAATAATTATGTGAAAACCGTGTTGCCGGGCCCGTATTATGGTTCCGGAGCCCGGAACAGGTTTATTATATGTTATGTGACTTATCTGTGAAATTTGGTGTAAAACGGACTTGAAATGACGTGATTCGGATTAAAAATGGGAAATTTAGAAGTTTATGAAGTTTAAGAAATTTCTAAGAGTTTTGAGGTTTAATTCCGTGTTTTTGATGATATTTTGATGATTTAAAAGCTTGAACAAGTCCGTAGGATGTATTGGGAGACGTGTGTGTTTTTGGTTTTGAGACCCGAGGGCTCGGGTGAGTTTCGGGTGGCTAACGGGATGGTTTCAAGTTAGAAAATCTGGTGTAGGCTCAGTTTTCTGGTGTCTGGTGCGGGCTTCAGTGCGATCGCACACGAAGCCCTGCGATCGCATAGGCTTAAGGGGAGGGGTGGTCAGATTGCTCTATGCGATCGCATCACCCCATCCGCGATCGCATAGAGGGGCAGTGTACCTGGGTGGGGGTTGGGTAGTTGTTCACTGCGATCGCATAACCCTGTCCGCGATCGTAGAGTTTTGCCCAGTCATTCTTCGCGATCGCACACCTCCAACCGCGATCGCAGAGCTTGTGAAACCTAACCCTTTGCAATCGCAATCCAATTCCTGCGATCACACTGTGTAATTTCGCCCAACTAATTCTTAAGTCCAAAACAGAACACTTGCACGGGAATTCTTCAAAGTTCAGCCCTCTCCTCCATCTCCAACCTCCATTATCGAGCCTTGAGTCCATTTTCCTCCATTTCTACTCGGGTAAGCTTCGTAACCTCGTTTTCTTCCATTATCCATCACTAATCACTAGAAAC
>MDKH01216542.1:0-50667 GCA_005239495.1 Nicotiana undulata
TGCATCAAATTAAATATGTGATAAGGTGATGCAGATACTATTAAGTTTTATTTATCACTAGACGAGTTTTCACTTGTAACCTTTGGAAGTGGTAATATTTTAAAGTCATGATGACTGGATGTAATGATGTCATTGATTGAGGGTAAGACGGTGTGTTCAAGTCCCAACACACTATGTTGATGAAAAGACGTTGGATTCGAGTTTCAACCATTATGGTCTAACATGTCTTTATATGGGTAAGGCATTGGATTTGAGTCCCAGTGCACCAAATTGATGATACAATGATAACTAATGAAATATAATGTTTTTTCATGAAAAGGCACGAAGCTTGTCCAACTTGATTTGCTCAATTCTTGAAGTGAATGTGATAGCGGTGCATAAGAAGTCTAAATGAAGACAAGTGATTGACCAATGAACGTGGGAGTGCCAAAGACCAAAATATTAATAGTCATCATTATGATAAATGTAAAAAGGAGAACAATAAGGGTTCTCAAAATAGTCATTCGACGGTGAAAGAAATATGTATCGATGTGGTATGTTAATACGAGACATGCTCACATGATTGTAGTCCATTACTTGAAAACGTGACTTGTGATAAGCATTGTAAATGCAGACTCATTCCTGAAAGTGAATGTGAAAATATATACTTCATGTGATAAAGATTATGCATAATAATGTGCTTATGTATGGTTGAATAAAATTCACAACCCACCTCGAAGGGAGGTTTAAGAGATATAAAGATAATGAATATTACAATGTGGTTACATGAATATGTCATTGGTCGCATACATGTGGTACGTCAAAAATATTTTGATATGCCTTATAAAATGTTATTAAATGCAAAGTTAAATGAATAAATGATTTTTATTATGATGATTTTTACCATGACAATTATTATGATATGATTTTTTCTGCGAAGGAGATATTCACCATATGGATGGTGTGACAAAAGATCTTGTGGTACAAAATCAATTAAGAGCTCTAGCAGAGAATTTGTTACTATCCGGATTAGTGAAATTGATCTTTACATTTATATTGTAGTAAGCATTTATATTGTAGAAGGTCTCAAAAGAAACCTTTTGAGTTTCAAATATATTAGCCAAAGTGGTTGGCATTTGAGATTATAAATGAAAGGAAGATTAATTATCTTCATATTACCTTTATTCATATCGAGTAAATATAAAAGCTCACCCGATTTTTCTTCTATTTGTACGACACAAGTATAAGCATGATTGTGGAATCATATGCCACAAGTAAACTAGAAGTTTACTGAACAAATATTAGTTGGCATGACCGGTTGGCCATCCTGGTTCAATTATGATGCGAAAAATTAATTGAGAATTCACAATGACATATATTGAAGAAATAGAAGATTCTTCAAGAATTCTCTTGTGTTGCTCATCTCATGGTATACCGGTTACAGTTGGGATTGAATCCCTTGATATCTGGAATGAATAAAATATGATATATATATATATATAGGCCCACTCACCTGGCATGTGAACTGTTTACTATTATATGATTTTAATAGATGCATCTGCTATATGCTCACATGTGCGTTTGTTATCAACTTGCAATTTGGATTTTGTAAGGTTGATTGCTCAGATTATTAGAGCACAACTCCAAAATATAAATTATGATAATTACCTTGATAATGCTGGTTTAGTCCAAATTGGTTTAGCAGAGATTGTATGCCTCCAATTAAGTTAAACCACTAGTTATGAGAACAAAACTATCAAATAGAATCTTAGTATGAGATGTATTATTTAATATACAACAACACTTGTACGCATCTAGCCAAGTTATGATAGATTCTCCCTATCACAATTGGTTCAGTGTCAGAAACCAAATAAGTTTTATCTAGAAATATAGATGTGCTATGTAATTTAATTGTCTCACCACAATGCACAAAGATGAGTTCCTAAAAAAGGTTGGGATATGTGTTGGTGATCCAACATTGGGGAGAAAATGGGCAGCTGAAAAAGTGATACGTGGAATGAATTATTATGAATACATTTAGATCCTTGTACAAGAAAATGTGAACTTGAAGTTCAAGTGATAATTCATTTGTAAAATATTGTCAGACGCATTTGTTGACCCGACTAAATATCATATTCCAGCTGCTAATGCTCCAAATAGGATAACGTCCATGCTGGACATAATTTATGGCACGCATGAAGCGGAATAGACTAATCGGTTCCAAAGATACATCGCCTTGAAGAAGGAGGGGAGAAAAGGTTCAAGATGGTCATAATAAGGAGGCAAGTGCTTTATAAGAGCACCGTGACATAACACTTTATAAGACCTTACATGAGAGGCTCAGGTACTTGAAAATAATGGGATCTCGATAAGTTATGTATTTATTGTGTGATAATGGAACCGATGTAAAATGAGCATCGATGATATTGTTGATATAATGTAGCGCTCAATATTTTTAATATTGACAAGGATTAGGGGTGTTCATAAAAACCCGAAAAATCGAACCAAACCGACCAAAAAAATGATACTTTTGGTTTGGTTTGGTTTTGGTTTTGAATTTTAAAAATCGATCAAATTTGGTTTTAATCAAAAAATAACCGAACCAAACCGACTATAGGTAGCTATTTCAAATTTATTATTACACCTATGTAAAAGTATATTTTTATACAAAGTTTCAAATTTTTTATGGTGAATGTTAATCGTTTGCACTTTTACCTTTATATTCTAGTTTGATTGGTAGTTTTCTTTTGTTAAGTGTAAGAATCCATTTCATGTATAAAAAAAATATTTTTAATTGAGTCATTAAATTATTCATTACTATTTGATTTAATTATCATCAATATATTTTAGTGAATAATAGATTTCTCAAAGGGCAATTGATTTGATAGTGTCACGCTGAAAATGTGATCGCCGGAATATGTGTTTAGTAGTGTATGTCTTATATTTAAGAAAAAACCGACAAACAACCGAAAAAACCGACATAAACCGAATCGAGAAAAAACTGACTTAATTGGTTTGTTTTGGTTCTAATATTTGAAAAACTGACTTACTTGGTTTGGTTCTGTTTAGGAAAAAACCGATCCAAACCGAACCATGAGCATCCCTAACGAGGATCTTGAGCTCAAATATGTCATGGAATTTGGACAGATAAATGATTGGTTAATGCAAAATACGCAATCAAGATTGACTTTACTTGGAAAACGTAAAGTTTTGGACTGATAGTCCCAACACCTAAAAGTATAAAGCAGTAGGATAACACAAAATTTTACGTAAATGTCATGCCATTGATTATATGGAAACATGTTCCTTTGCGATGGATACAGTTACTTTCAGATTTTAGTATAGCAATACATGATAAATTTGATATGCGTATATAAAAATTATTGTATATATAAGTGTCTATCTTTCCCAAAAAATCAAAAGATAGTCAAAATGTTAAACTTACTCAATTTAAAATAAGTGTTTTTAAGATTATGAAACACTCATAAAAGAGATATATAATAATTAATCAAAAAGATTATTTTTGACTAAATATTATTCCTTATTAACTCCTCAAATTATCCTTTTATCTTTTATCTGAATTTTTAGATCATTTATTGGAACAAGAGTAGATTTCGAAAAAAAATAATTAATGCATTTTTTATCGATACTTATTTTACCCCAAATTAAATTTAGCTAAATTGTCACTTTTTTTGATCGGATGGAATTACGCTCTGTAATTACAAGATAATGTAACTTTTTTAATTCTTAATTTTTGTTTTTTCTCGAATAAATTAAGTACTATAATTTTTATAATATTTTTTTCAATTTATCCTATTCTTATTTTTTAACTTTCCAATATGCTTGCTTATGGTGTGCTTCCATATAATTTTGCAACTTATCATATTTTGCTTCTTTTTTATTTTTCTTATTTCTCCTAGTTTTAAGCACAATTTCGTGTTTTTAGTAACTTTGTTTTCTATTTATTAGTATAAAATAGTTATTGATAAAAATTATCTTTTAAACTCATATTTATCTTTTTATCATTTAAATAGCGTAAGTCATAAATTTCATAATTTAGTCATATAAGTTGGTAAAATTTTAAATTCATAATTGAAACTTTTATAATTATTTAAGTTAAGATATTATTGAAAATATTCAAGATACAGTAATTATTTCCGATATAAGTTATCAAATTATAATTATTTAATATTTTCATTTTTCAAATATTGTCTATTCACTACAAAAAAAAAAATTGGAATTAACTACAAACGTCGTCGCTAATCTGTCGCTAAAACGCTTGTAGCTAACAATATTTCTTGATAACCCGTTGTTAATCTGTCGCTAAATCAGATTAGCGACGGATTTTTCTGTTTAGCTACAGAATTTGTCCGTCGCTAAAACTCGATTTTTTAGTAGTGATTTGGATGATACTTACTGCCTTTACAACAACAACAAACTCAATATAACTTCATATGTGGAGTCTACGAAGATACTTACTTTTAAAAAAATATTATTTGTCAATTGATAATTACATAATATATTTAGATAGATTAATATGAAGAAAAAAATATTTAACTATGTAATTACACTTGTCCAACCAAACATGACAATGAGAATTATATTGTAATT
Source organism: Nicotiana undulata (assembly GCA_005239495.1). Classification (NCBI taxonomy): domain Eukaryota; kingdom Viridiplantae; phylum Streptophyta; class Magnoliopsida; order Solanales; family Solanaceae; genus Nicotiana; species Nicotiana undulata. Next base: position 4,591 of record MDKH01216542.1, read on the forward strand.
ATATTCTAATAAACAAACGTGCCACTATAATTACTATATTGTATAATTATGGAGTGTGTAATACTATTCCAAATAATTACACATGGCTTTCCAAATAGACCCTAATATTATAACCCTTATGTCTCAAAGTATCACATTTAAATAGTCGTTTAATTAGGTGATATTAAGGAGTAGTTGAAGGTGCGCTCCAGCGTTATTTTAATGAGTGAATTACGGGCACTGTCTTTTGTTTTATAGTTTTTTAAATATATACATTTTTATTTATGCAAATTAACTAATCCAAATCCGATCAATTTTGAAAGTTGGCCAAATTCAAACATAAATTAGGTTGGGGGAGGGAGGTTATAAATAAGAAATAATTTAGATAGACAACAAAATTGAGTCGTCAAAACCAAAAATTTTGGAGCTAGACGACCTCCTTCACCAACTTCATTTGCGCCGACCACACAGGGGCGGAGCTAGCATAGAGTTTGCGGGTTCGGCCGAACCCAATAACTTTTGTTCCAACTATGTATTTGTCTTAAAACTTTATTGAATATGTATAAATTGCTAATTTACAACCTAGTAACATAAACGAATTAGAATCTTGAACCCACAAACTTTAAATTCTAGCTCCGCCTCTGCGGCCACGTGGAACTAGACCACTATGGGCAAATGTGGAACAACACTAGAAACGAAATCGATTTATAACTCATTAAAATGTTAATTTAATATGATTCTTTTGACAAAAATAAATAGTAATTAAATAACTCAAGAGAAGATAACGAAATAACAGGAGTGTTTGACCAAAAAATGTAGATCTTTGGTTAAACTAATTAATTTAATATTTAAGAGGTTAATCCTAGTTAGAGATAATATCCTCAGATCTATAGTAAACCTACGTGGGTGATGCGGAACAATGTTGAGACAGATTAAATGCAACGCGTATTTAATGTTTCGAGTTCAATAATGTGTTGGAATATCAAGCATTAAATAACAATAATGACATTAAACATAAATAAAAAGAGGAAGAAATATTGAATGAGGTGGATGATTCCTCATTCTCACAATGATGAATGACAAGTAACTATGAGAATCTTAAAGACTTTCTCTAATCTGATGGGAATGATACAGAATAATCTAAAAAGATGAATCTCCTTAGAAAGATGATCTTTGTATTTATCTAGAGAGTTTGCTTTTCAAGAGAGTTCTCATCAGAGAGAATATTACAAATATTTTACCTTATCTCTCATTCTATTTATGCGGGACATACCCCTAAAGAACCCTAAAAGTACAAGTACAGAGAATATTTAGCGGAATATTCTCTCTAAAGGTCCTACTACAAAACTAGTCGTTATTGCTGCTCATGACACACGACCTTGACCGTGATTGACTACTCGGCGGTAAGTTCCATTAATCACTGGTCGACCTCGGCCAAATTACTTATGATAATTACCTCTTCGTGTTGAATTTCCTTAGGCAGATTTTTGACCCATACAGTTAGCCCCTCCATTTATCGAGGTTGTCTCTTGGACGACTTCGGTGGGCTGACTTCGCTAGTCATAGTCAAGAAATACAGGTGGGCAGGTCGAGTAGTAATGATCACGGATGAGGTGATAACGTGGCGCTTTGCGAGCCGTAACTTATCGTGACGTCGGTTCATAATGACATCATAGCATCATGTGTCATTATTACCGTTTTCCCGATGCGTTGCATGGCTTCCTGCGCCTCTGCCATGTCGATATTTGTGCATCGACGATTGATTTTCTCGATTAGGGTGCCTGGGTTCTTTATGTATAGGGATTCACATCTCTAGTGTCACCCCGCCGAACCCTGTCCTGAAGGACTAGAAGGTGGGGATCGTCATACTGACGCTCTCCGATACGATCATAAAGAGAAGACCGAGCAACCACACAAGCTAATACCCAACTAGGCTCTGAAATATCCAATCTAACGAACTGACTGGCTAAGGGCCTCTCAGCTGCCAGAAGATATGTTAAACTCCCCAAACTCTCCGCCCAGCGACTCAAGGCGTCGGCCACTACATTGGGCTTCCCAGGGTGGTATAATATAGTGATATCATAGTCTTTAAGTAGCTCCAACCACCTCTACTGACGCAAATTAAGGTCATTCTGCTTGAACAAGTGCTGCAAACTCCTGTGATTAGTGTAGATCTCACAAGGAACACCGTACAAATAATGGCGCCAGATCTTCAAGGCGTGAACAATAACTGCTAACTCGAGATCATGGACAAGATAGTTCTTCTCATGTACCTTCAACTGTCTAGACGCGTAGGCAATCACCCTACCGTCCTGCATCAATACCGCTCCAAGGTCAATCCTCTAGGCATCACAATAGACAGTGTAAGACCCCGAACCTGCAGGCAATACTAATACTGGGGCTGTAGTCAAAGTTGTCTTGAGCTTCTGGAAGCTCTCCTCACACTCCTCGGTCCACCTGAACGGAGCACCCTTCTGGCTCAGTCTGGTCATAGGTGCTACAATAGATGAAAATACCTTTACAAAGCGATGGTAGTACCTTGCCAAACCAAGGAAACTGCGGATCTCCGTAGCTGATGATGGTCTAGGTAAACTTTGCACTGCCTCAACCTTCTTCAGATCTACCTTGATCCAATCACAAGACACTATGTGGCCCAAGAATGCCACTGAATCAAGCCAGAACTCACACTTAGAAAATTTTGCATACAATTTCTTCTCCCTCAAAGTCTGAAGCATGGTCCTCAGGTGCTGCTCATGATCTTCCCGAGACCGGGAATATACCAGAATGTCGTCAATAAACACAATGATGAAGGAATCAAGATAAGGCCATAACACACTGTGCATCAAATGCATAAAGGTTGTTGGGGCATTGGTCACCCCAAATGACATGACAAGAAATTCATAATTACCATATTTGGTCATGAAAGCAGTCTTCGGGATGTCTGGCACCCGAACCTTCATCTGATGATAGCCGGAACGCAAGTCAATCTTGGAAAATACCCTAGCACCCTGTAACTGATCAAATAAATCATCGATGCGAGGCAAAGGATACTTGTTCTTCACTGTAACCTTGTTCAACTGCCGATAGTCAATACACATACGCATAGAACCATCCTTTTTGTTCACAAATAACACCGGAGCACCCCCAAGGTGATACACTGGGCCTGATGAAACCCTTATCAAGCAATTCCTGCAACTGCTCCTTCAATTCCTTCAACTCAGGAGGATCCATACGGTATGGAGGAATAGATATGGGCCGAGTGCCTGACAACAAATCAATGCCGAAATCAATATCTCTATCGGGCGGCATGCCCGGAAGATCCGTTGGAAAACATTAGGGAAGTCCCTCACTACTGAAACTGACTCAATTGTTGGGGTATCAATACTGACATCTCTCACATAGGCCAAATACGCATCACACCCCTTCTCAACCATTCGCTGAGACTTAAGAAATGAAATGACCCTGCGGGGAGCATACTCTAAGGTACCTCTCCACTCTAATCTCGACAATCCTGGCATAGTCAGCGTCACAGACTTAGGGTGACAATCAAGAATAGCATAATGGGGCGACAACCAGTCAATGACCAAGATAACATCAAAATCTACCATACTGAGTAATAATAAATCGGCTCTGGTCTCAAAACCACTAAGAGCAATCAAACACGATCGGTATACGCGGTCCACAACGAAAGAATCTCCCACATGAGTAGATGCATAGACAGGGGAACTCAAAGAATTCTAAGATATCCCCAAATGCGGAGCAAAATAATAAGGCACATATGAATACGTAGAGCCTGGGTCAAATAATATTGATGCATCCCTATGATAGACATGGACGATACTTGTGATGACTGAATCTGAAGAAACGGGATGGAAGGGCATAGTACCAAGCCCGACCTCCCCCTCTAGGGCGACCTTTACCTCCACGACCTCCACCTCGAGCTGCCTGATAAGGTGGAGCGGCATCTAGGGATGGAAGAATGGCCGGAGGACCCGGTGGAGCACGTGGAGGCTGATAATTTTGTGGAGGTGCACCCCTCCTAGCTCTAGGGCAATCTATAACCATATGACGAGTGTCACCACACTCAAAACAACCCTTCAAAGGACGCGACGATTGAGAGTGACTCGGACTTGGCCTGCTGGACTGGCCGGTAATAGCACATCGAGCAGGAGGCATACTGGATACCAGCGGTGCATAATAGGGCTCTTGAGGTCTAGGAAGAGTTGGGGCGTCGCTGGCTGCTGGAAGAGCTGAATGAATAAGGCGACTCACAAAGCCCCTACCATAGCATGTTGCTGGTTCACGAGCTCCTGAATAATGGCCAGTCTCTCGACACCTCTTGGCCTCTCTCTCCTCTCTGCCTGCCCCGGGCAAGCATGCCCTCCACTCTCCTAGCAATACTCACTGCTTACTGATAAGTAATGTCCATCTCCAACTCCCTGGACTTACTGGTCCGAATACTGGGGTGGAGTCCCTCGATAAAGCGACGAACCCTCTCTCCGACTATGGTAATCAAAGCCAGTGCATGTCGAGATAACTCATTGAAATAGACCGCATACCCCGACACAGTCATATCACCCTGGTGCAGATGCTCAAACTCTGCGCGCCAAGCAATTCTGAGGCTCTGAGGGACATACTCGTGCAAGAACATCTCTGAAAACTTAGTCCAAGTGAGTGAGACTTCCTCGTCCGTGCTACTCATCTCATAGGCACGCCACCACTGATATGCCACTCCCCTCAGCTGGAAAGTAGTGAAAGAAATCCCACTTGTCTCCACAATGCCCATAGTGCGGAGAATACGATGACACTCCTCAAGAAAACCTAGAGCGTCATCTGAAGCTAGTATACTGAAAGTAGGTGGGTGGTACTTCTTGTACCTCTCAAGTCTGAGCTGCTCTGCCTCAGAAGCAGCTACCCTGGCCTCATGATGAACCGGAGCCACTGGGGGCATAGAAATATACTTTGGGGCTTGATCAACCTGGACCCTCTGCTCAGGAGTGCGGGATGCGGGAGTTTGTGCCCCTCCCCCGGCCTAAGATGTAGCGGGAGCTATCGGAAGTAGTCCAGCCTGAGCCAGAGTGCTGAACATGCTCATAAACTGAGCTAAAGTCTCCTGGAGGGCTGGAGTAGCAATAGGAATCTCTGGTGCCGTCCCTCCAGCTGGAACTGCTGGGGGCTCCTCTGTCGTAGCTCTCTCAAGTGCTCGGGCTGCACTGCGTGGTCGTCCTCTACCCCGACCCCGGCCTTTGGCGGCTTTGGCAGGGGGCTCAGGTTCCTGATCGTCGGTCATCCCAATACGGGTCTTCACCATTTGTGAGAAAGAATAGAGTAGAATTTTAGAATTTTGATGTCAATAACTCGCACGACAAGGAAATCAAAGAAGTATGATTGTTCTTAATAGTTACATAGCCTCCCGAAGATAAGTACGGACATCTCCGCACCGATCTGCGAGACTCTAATAAAATGGCTTGTGACTCACAACTCCTATGAACCTAAAGCTCTTATACCAACTTGTCACGACCCAATTTAACCCTACGAAAGGTGTCTTGACGGCACCTAGTCTTTTTGACAAGGTTAGCCTAGTATTAAAATTTAGAGAAAACACAACAATAGAAGGATAAGCAGCATATTGTAAACGACAAAATAGCGCTACTCGGCTCATATACCAAATAATATCCCAAGACCCGGAATGTCGCAAAATCACAAGCTTCTATAATCTATGTAGCTCTATACTAAAGTCTGAAGAAAAATAAAGAAAGTCTCTCAGCGAGAGAACAAAAGGGGGCTCCGAGGATCTGTGGACGCAAACAGAAGTACCTTGAAGTCTCCCGGAATCAGCAACATGCACTAACTCTGAGGCTGATAGTTCATACTTGTATCTGCACACAAAAACATGTGCAGGAAAGGGCATTAGTACACCACAATGATACCTAGTAAGTGTCAGGCCTAACCTCGGTCTAGTAGTGACGAGGTCAGGTCAAGGCCCTACCGTAGTAAATACAATAAATTAAATAGTAAGATATATATATATATATATATATATATATATAAATTTACGGTAAAACAATTAAAGGAATTCTCGAAAGTTTAACAGTTAAGGGAGCCCTCGGCTCAGAACAAGATAAACACAACAGGAAAACTACCGGGATACCGTCCCGTAGTTTCGAAATGAATATGCAGTACATGGGTATCTCCCAGAATACGTCCGTAGTCCCAAAATAAATATGCAACGCAAGATAAAATGACAGGTACGACATAAAGTTATACAATTTAGACTAAGCACAGATAAGGGAAATAGGGATCACTCTGAGCATGTCGCACAGAATGTCAAATAGGCAGTTAAAACATGTAAGCATGCTTTCCTAATCTAGACTAAGCAATTAAACATAATAATGCAGATTATTAAGGGAAAAACAATTATGACTTAGAAGGAAAAATGAGTTTATTGCAACAACTGCTCGTGTACGTACCCGTCACCTCACGTATACGGCGCTCGCGCATCAAATAATACCAAACATCCTAATGGGAAGGTCCCCAACACAAGGTTAGGCAAGCCACTTACCTCGAACCACTCAAATCAACTCGATATCACGTTCTTGCCACGAGTATCCAACTCCAAATGGCCCGAATTTATTCAGATTAATTGCATAATGTAAATATAACTACAAGTAACTAATTTAGCTAATTAATTCGAAGCTAAAGCGTGAAATTAGGAAAAACACCCAAAAAGTCTCTCCAGGCCCACGACTCGGAATCGGGTAAAAGTTACCAATTTAAACACCCATATACTCACGATTTCACTCGTCCAAAAATTAATCAATGCTGACGCCTAAACCCCAAAAATTTAATTGGGGAACTTTTCCCCCAAATTTCCATTTTTCCCACTCAAATTCCTTGTTTAAATGAATAAAATTACTATAGATTAATGAAATATACACGAATTAGAGTTAGGAATTGTTACCCACTGATTTCCTCTTCAAAAACCTTGCAAAATCGCCTTCTACCGAGCTCTCAATCAACTTTTGAGTTATGAACAAAAAGCCCTTGATTTCACCCCTTTTCTCCCCAGCGATTTCCACTTCTGGGCTCCTAGGACCGCATCCGCAGTCCTGCACCCATGGAAGAATTATCGCAGGTGCGAACTTCACTAAACCGGGTTGGGGCCGCATCTGCGAGCCCGCTTCTGCAGTCCCCCGACCGCACCTGCGGTCCCAACTTCCAAGGACCATAACTGCATCTGTGACTCCCTAGCCGCTTCTGCGGCTCCGCACCTGCGGTCGAATATCCGCAGGTGCGAAAATAACAGGTGCAACAACTTCAGCAAAGGCATAAGTCCCAAACCAATCTGTTTAGCATCTGAAAACTCACCCGAGGACCCCTAGACCTCAACCAAATAAACCAAACCATTCCTAAAACATCATACGAACTTATTCGAGTCTTCAAACCATATCGAACAACACCAAAAACATGAATTAAGCACGGATTCGAGCCTAAGAACTTAGAATTTACCAAAATCTACAAACGACGCCGAAACACATCAAACCTAGTCCGGATGACCTCAAATTTTACACACAGGTCACAAATGACACTACGAACCTACAACCACTTCCGGAATTCCATTCCGAGCTCGATATAAGAATTTCCAATATCGGCTGAAATCGACGAAAATCCAACTTTCACCAATTCAAGCCTAAATCTACTACATACCTCCAAAACACATTTCGGGCGATCTCCTAAGTCCAAAATCACTCAAATGAGCTAACAGAGTCGACGAAATTCCATTCTGGGTCCGTTTTCACACAGTTCCGACTACTGTCCAATTCTAGACTTAAACTCACATATAGGGACTAAGTGTCCCAAAATCCGAAACAAATGCAGGAAAGGCACTTATTAGAGGATCAGGGCTCTAATTCTCAAAACGACCGGCCGGGTCGTTACAAGGGCTGCACTCACTACCACATCGAACACGGCTAGATAGACGAGGATGCGTTCTCTAGGTTCTGCTTTAGAGAGCAGTGGAGGTGATGATAGGTAGGCCTTTTGGTCTTCTAGGGCTTCGACACGCTCATAGGTCCATTGGAGCGTGTTGTCTTTCTTGAGTACGCTAAAGAACTTGTGACATTTGTCGGATGACCGTGAGATGAATCTCGACAGGGTGGCTATATGGTCGGTCAGTCTCCGAACATGTTTCTTGTTGGTTAAGTTATCTGGTATTCCTTATATGCTTTGATTTGGTCGGGGTTGACCTCGATACCTCGTTGTGATACTAGGAAGCCCAAGAGTTTCCCTGAGGTTACGCCAAATATACACTTTTCAGGGTTCAGTTTCATTCTGTATCGCCTGAGTATATCGAAGGTTTCTTTCATATGGTCGATGTGATCCTCTTTTCTTTTTGACTTGGACAACATACCATCTATGTATACATCCATGGTTTTGCCGAGTTGGTCTTTGAACATCTTTGTCACCAACCTTTGGTACGGCGCCCCTGCATTTTTCAGTCCGAAAGGCATCACCCTGTAACAATACGTTCCCTGGTGGGTGATGAAGGTGGTCTTCTCCTGGTCTTCCTCTTCCATGAGGATCTGGTTGTAGCCCGAGTATGCGTATAAGAAGCATAGTAGCTCGTGCCCGGCTGTTGCGTCAATGAGCTGGTCAATATGAGGCAACGAGAATGATTCTTTCGGGAATGCTTTGTTCAAATCCGTGAAGTCTACGCACATCCGCCATTTCCTAGTTCTTCTTTTTCACCATGACTACATTGGCGACCCATTGGGAGTATTTTGATTCTGTGATGGAGCCATTTCCAACAGGTTTTTGACCTCTTCGCGAACTGCATCGTTTATTGTAGAATTGAACGTCCTTCTAGCTTGCCTTATCGGGGGGTTAAATGGGTCGATGTTCATGTTTGCATGTGAAAAGGCAAACAAGTATGCGTTATTAGTTAAGTAGTGACGGAGTTTACCCGGTTCCTTAAGTTTGTGGCAGATATAGGCTTTCTTGCTATGGTCAGTATCATCGAGTTGGACGGGGTCGAGATCTTTTACGGTTGATCTTGTGGCCTCCATAATCTCAGGATCTTTGATGACGTCCTTTCCTTCGTCACCGCTCGACCTCGACCCTATTAATTGCTTTGTCTATTTGGTCTTGCCTTTCATTGTTTGGAGTTTGTACAATCCTGGGGGAGGCGATAGCACTCTCGGAAAGTGCGTTATTCCCCTCAGATGCTGAATACTCCCCACGGGGTGGGAAATTTTATGACTTGGTGCAAGCTGGAGGGGATTGATACGCTCAAATTACACCTTAAAAATAGTGTAAAGCGGTCGAAGTCAAATATAATAACCCAACAAGGTTGGGGTCGAATCCCACAGGGAATAGGCGTGAAAAGATTACTTTGGTAGTGTGAATCTCAACTTAAATCGTATTTCTATTCCGTTAATGTAATAAGAATATGGGAATTAATTTTGTAATAATTTAATTACAATAGTGACAAGTATGATTAATAAAGTTGTAATTAATATGATTAACTAAACCAAGGTTGTGTCCTCTTCAATAAAGTGTGATGCTAATAGGTATTAATATAATATATTTCTAATGGAAGGTCCTTTAGATATGCAAATGATTTCTAAATGACTACCCAATATTTTCCAATAGTTGGGTATTATTTCCTCTTTATGATTTTCCCAAATATAAAAGAGTTGCAATGAAGACTAATCAATTAATGCCAAATAAAATTCACTTATTTCTAAGCGATTCTATTAAACAAGGTTTAAAGCCTTGAGTCTTTGATATTTACTCCTACCAATCTGAACTCACCTTTTCAAGCAAACAAAGAATTAATGGCACTTGTTAATGTTTGCAACCACCGACAATAAATGAAGAACGAGAAATAAATAAATATCAATCAACCATTATATATATATATATATATATATATATATATATATATATATATATATATATATATATATATATATTCAATGTTAAATACCCAATAACATAACACTCATTTAGGGTCCACAACCTTAGTATTTAAACTAGCTACTCATGCTTGAAGACAAAAAAATAAGAGTAATAAATGTCATGAAGCTTACAAAATATAAGAATCTTCACTTATCAAGCTTCCAAAAGAGGGGAATATTCAAAGAGTATGTTGTAGCTCAAAAACCAGACAAGGATGACCCACAAAATCCTAATAAATCTATTTATAGTGGGCTAAAATTTGGGGTAAAAAACGAACAAAATTGCCCTTCCACGTCAACTATGCGACCGCATTCCTGTCGCATAACAGGAATGCGGTTCGCATTCTTCACGGAGCCATCGCAGATACAAACCCTAGTTTCCAAGTGCGTCGCCGAATTCATGTTGTGCGGTCCGCATTGTTGATATGCGACCGCACAATTGCATCGCATTTCTGAGCTCAGCTTTTGGTGTTGGAGGTTTGCGGTCCATTATGTGGCTCGCAAACCAGTTATGCGATCGCATAATGGATCACATTTTTGCACTTGAATTTTTGCCAAACAATTTGCTGAAATATGCGGTCCACCTGCGCATTATGCGGTCCGCATAGCAGATATGCGGTCCCCCCTTGTTGATTATGCGATCGCATCTTGTCTTTTTCTTATCCTTTTCAGCTTTTTTTTTCTCTTTTACATGTTCTTGAGTTTCAAACCTCATGCACTGCAAAACATCAAAATTCCATAAGTATAACAAATAAATGCACTTAAAAACAAGCTCAAATCTAAGCAATTTGGTATTAAATGTGCCTAAATTCTCCGGCACATAAACACCCCCAACTTAAACTCTTGCTTGTCCTCAAGCAACTAAAACGACTTTATCCTAACCTAGACTCCAACTACAAGACCGGAAACAATAATGACCAAGGACAGTGTTAATTGCTAGTGCCACAAGCATGCATTTTCGTTTATTTACCCTTTATGAACAATCATTGTTATATACAAGGAAACTAATCAACTTGTGAACTTTGAACCTCGACCAATTTGACAAAATGTTACTCTCAGCTGAGTGCATTAGCATCCGACTTCAAGAACTCAACTTCTGTCAGACTTCACAATTCATGTGCCCTCACTAGAAAGAAGGTCTCAACTCTCAATATTTACAATGACAGCAAAAGGGGACATATTTACAAAGACACTCACTCTCTCAAAGAGTTTCAAGTGTTACAACACATCATACCATATGCTTGCCCTTATTTTGATTCGTTGCCTATTTAAGAACATTCGGTTGGAGATCCCATAAGGAATTTTTAAGCTTGTAATGTAGGCTTAGGTAAGGGTTGGATTATCATTTGGGTATAAGTAACTACACCCTCCTTGAACACTACTCACACTTTTCTCTTTCAATGCCCTTTGTCTCTTTTCAAACCACATAGCCCTTATTGACTCTTAGTTACCAACTTTGAACCACCTGACATACCCCTTTAGTTTCTTCTCTCTCTCTTTTTTTTAAATATTTTTTATATATATTTCTTCAAAGCTCCATATATATATATTTACAGATATTTTCTTTCTTTCTTTTGGAGCTTGAATAATCTCATGCGAATATTTTGAGGTGCAGGTTCCTACGCTCAATGTACAACCTTGTCAACTTACACTTTGACACCCCACCCCAACTTAGGTTTTTAGCCTCATTATCAATGTTCAAGGAGGGACGGGTTCAAAAGAGGGAGTAATTTTTTTTTAAAAAGGAAAGGTTTGTAATGAGGTGTCCAACAAAAAGGTTAAAGGCTCAAATGGGTAACTAGTGATAATTATGAATACATTAGGTAGCTTGAAGGGCTCACTGGGTTTTCCAATATCACAAAGAATGTCTAAGGTCATTTATCCCACTAAATGTACTTATCATTAGCATCGAAAAACCAACCGGGCAAGTTCTAGATGACAGAAGTAAACACAAGAATTATTTATACAAAATCTAACACATACGGCACATGACTGTTCGGATCAACATAGTTTTAGCTCTCGAGTCAACACTTGGCAACTTGAAGCTTTCATTATATCTACATGTATAATTCTAAGTAAGCATAGAGTCAAAAAGCGAGCTTCAAGTTCACACAGTCGATTGTCCTTACAACACAAGATAAATTGTTTTTTATATATATAACAGGAGGGTATAGGTTATTTACAGACACACATGCTTGAGACTAGACACTTACACCAAATCGGTCAATACTTTTTATCCTACTACCCTGGTTCTACTATTACACCCTTGGAAAAGAACCTGGCGAAGAAAAACCAAGGGGAATTCATTGCTAATTACTACTAATGTCATGCATACCACTATCTACTTGTTTTTTTTATATACACACACGGATAACATATGTACGAAGACAACACAAGTTAACGAACAACAACATAAGTATGTACAAGAGTTTACCGATAACTTGAAGATTACATATAACACAAAAAGAAAACAAGTACAGTAGGTTGAGAATCACACAAAAGATACTTCATACAAGGCTACCCTTCCACCCCCAACTAAAGAGCATGCATTGTCCTCAATGCATAAGAAATGTAAAACAGAGTTAGGGGCTCCCTGGGGCGCACTAAGTGCTATGGGAGTCAGTAGCCTGCTGGGTGTCAGAGGGGTCAATGACCGCTAGTGGAACTGGGGCTGTTGAAGTCCCAGATGGAGGTATGACAGCCACTGGTGGTGGAAGAGCTACTGAAGGTGGAGTCCGAGAGCTGCTGGCCTTGCTTGCTGACGGTGGAATGTCTGATGTTGTGGCCCGAGTAGCGGTGTCAACTAGTGACCGCTTTATCGCCAACTGTACGTGAGCTTCCTCTTCTTCCTCCGCAACTGTGGTGACGGCAACCTGCTTTCCCTTCTCCTGAGGGCCTTCATCATCAGCAGAAAAGTCCTCCTCATCAGTTTCCTCCTCATATGACTCCTCACCCTCGCACTCTACTGAATGTATGGACTCCTCCCCAGAAGGTATGTCAACTAGCTCAGAGGAAAGTGGGGGCTGGGAGGCTTCAACAGTCTGGGCTGCCTTGGCTGTCATCAGTGTGGAGAAATCAAGACCTAGCCCAGTCTCAGATGGGCCCGCTCCCTGCTCTCCTTCCTTGGGCAGGAAGGAAGATAAATCAAACTCCAGATTTTGTAGCTTATGGAGCCCAATCTTCAGTATAGTCACATCATCTCGGAGCGTTGGCAGGTCTCCAACCTCACCACGCTCAATCTTTTCAATCCTGGCCTCAAGCCCTTTTAGGCCACCCTCGTAAGATATGGTGTTGTTGTTGTAGGGTCGTCATTGATGACTGAATGGGGGTCAGGTCCTGTCTGATAAGTATAGGAAGGTCCTTCAGAATCTTGTCTACCTTGGCATTGGTGTGATGAGCTAGGAGACCAAGCCTCGAAAGGACTGTCAGTGAAGCAGGTGGCTGAGCACTGGCCTGAGGGGTAGGCTGTAGAGCAGCAGTGGATGCCTCTGCGGTCTGAGGTGCAATAGGAGTCTAGGATTCGGAGATTTCGGTCTTGGTGGGAATCTGAATCTGAATCTCCGGAGGAACATCAGCTACATTTTTCACCGCATCACTAATGCGTGTGATGTCGATATCCTTCTGAGCTTTTCCCATCTCGTCAAAATGTGGCATTGTAGGAACATCCACAGCCTTACAGCGGGCTGTGATCAAGCATGGGAAAGGAAATGATATGGCTTTCTGTCACGCCCGGACCCCTATCTCTTTGGAAATGATGTCACCCACATCGATCGTGATCCCACTCATAATGCTAGCGATGAGAATAGCTTTCTCAGTGCTTATGTTTGTTTCATTCCGGGTTGGGATTAAGCGGGAAGTGACAAAACTGATCCAGAATTGACCCTCTCGTGTAAGATCCTCCTTGTATATTTTGTGTGCAGGGTCAATCCAGGCTGGGGTACCCTTGGCAATCATTGATGCAACCCAAGCTCGCTCACCATATCTATTGGCCAACTTGACCTCATACTCCGCTGTACTAGGGCATGTGGTTGAGAAATAATGATTATGAATTGTCGCCCTATCACAGTATACCTCCTTTCCCCGAACAAGGACAATGTCGCAGAATATTTTGTTGCGCTTGTGGTGAGCTGTTCTGGAGGCCGCATAGGATGCATAGAACTCCCGCACCATTGTCTCATTAAATTCCCCAGGCAGCGAAGTGAAGCACTCCCACTTTCTAGCTTTGATATTCGCTAAAATGTGAGGGTACTGTTCCTGAAGGCCGTTCAGACTTAACCGCTTCTCTGCCAGGATTTTCCGTTTGGAGAGCCCCTCTCACAGAGCCCTAGAATCAGGGAGTGGGAACCTAAGCTGTAAATCATCTCCTTGTTTCCGCCTTTCCTCAACCTGTAGATCAACAGCTGGCACAATCTCCTCCTCATTAGACTGGGAGTGACTTTCATCAACAGATTGGGGTGATGCTTGTCGTGAACGTTTTGCCGGTGGTGCTTGACGGCTAGAGGCATCCCTTTTATTGGATGAAGATATATGTTTTTGGCGAGGCATATCTGCAAATAAACGACGGGTGAGTGGTGTAGCAGACAGTAGGAAAGATTTAACTGAGAAACTCCACTATGCGACAGGTTATGCGATCGCATAACCACTATGGGGACCGAAAACCTGTTGCAAAGTTGGCATCTGCTTAAAAGAGTGAATAATGCGATGACATATGCGATCGCATACCCATTATGCAGTTCACATAGTCATCGCAGAATAAATGCACAAAAAATATCATTACACTTATGCAATCGCACAACCTACCGCAAAGGTGGGTTTGCGATCGCAGACCTGCCGCAAATGTTAAGCAAAAGTAGACATCTAACTGTTGAGGTTTGAGACGACTCTGCGGTACGCATATCAACTATGTGATAGCATAGTTGCCGAATTGTAACATCTTCCTCAAGTGGACTAGGGTTTGGAATGCGACACGAATGCAGACCGCACAATGAGTGTGCAGAATGCAAAAGTTGTCGTTCTCATAGCTTCACAAACCATAATGATGGATACCCTAATTTCATGACCCACAAGCAATTTAACAAGTTTCTAAGGACATCGCCCCACTACAAGCAGATATACACTGGGACGAACGGGATCAGACCACAACAATCAAAAGAACCAATCACACTGAAATTTAACCTAACCTAAAAGAAATTACAAGAAATCGAGAGTAGAAGAGGTAGACGTACCAAAGGATGATGAAATATGAATCAACAATTGAAAGATGAATCCACCAAGACGTCTTTGCTAAGGTTCTTTGAAATCAAGTAGCCGTTTTTCCTTTGTGCTTCTTTCTCTTCTTCTTTTTTAGTTTAGTTTTGTTTTTGTGTTACTGAGAATGTGAGGTGAGTGAGAGTGTAGGTGATTAGATATGCAAAAAGGGTAGGAGACTTACCTGGGCGATATGCCATGGAAAAGTGGCCGCATAACCTGGTATGCGACCGCATACTTGTTATGCGGTAGAGTATTGCATAGGGTTACCAAGGTTAACTATGTGATCACAGAACAGTAATGCGGTTCGCATACTGCACCTTCTCACCGCATTCTAGCCTCCCCAATTTTCCAAACTAACTGCCCATGTCTGCGACAACAATGCGAACCACATAGTTAAAATGCGATCGCATATGTGTCGCAGACTAGTCATTTTTTCTTTGCTTCTCTTTCACTCGCAATTCTACCATGTTTTGTGGTCTTTTGAACCACCTGCACTATAACACACCCTTTAAAATTTTCAAATGAACCTCTTTATTCAAAAACTAAAATTTAAAAGACAAAAGAGTGTTACCACACATGGGTTGCCTCCCATGAAACGCTTGATTTAACGTCGCGACGTGACGAAGTTGGCATTCTTTTGAATTCATTCATTGGTCGGGTAAGGACCGAATTTAAGATCCAATTGCTCCACCATATGTCTTTCTCCGTAAGTGCCCAAATAATGCTTGATGCACTGGCCATTTACTTTGAAAGTGCGGAGCCCATCCTCAGATGCTAATTCCACGGCGCCAAATGGGGACACATCTACCACTTTGAATGGACCAGACCATTTTGATTTGAGCTTGCCCGGAAACAATTTGAATCTTGAGTTGAAGAGCAACACCAAGTCACCGGACTGGAACTCCCTTTTCAAAATATTTTTGTCATGGACAAATTTCATTCTTTCCTTATACATAGCTGCACTTTCATAAGCGTGAAAACGGAATTCCTCCATTTCGTTGAGTTGAGTTAGCCTCAGGTTTGCAGCTTCTGTCCAGTCCAAATTCAACTTCTTCAGAGCCCACATGGCTTTATGCTCTAGCTCCACAGGTAGATGGCAAGCTTTACCGAAGACTAACCTGTAGGGAGAAGTACCAATGGGGGTCTTGTACGCGGTGCGGTATGCCCACAATGCGTCATCTAGCTTCCTTCACCAGTCGGTCCTGTTTGCGTTGACTGTCTTTGCTAGAATGTTTTTGATCTCCCGGTTGGAGACTTCTACCTGGCCACTTGATTGGGGATGATAAGGGGTGGCTACCTTATGCTTGACACCGTATTTCTCTAGCAGCCCAGTGAAAGCCTTGATGCAAAAATGAGAACCACCATCACTGAGAATGGCTCTAGGAGTGCCAAACCGCGTGAATATGTTTTTCTTTAAGAACGCAGTCACACTCCTTGCCTCATTGTTTGGCAAGGCACTATCAACCCATTTGGACACGTAGTCCACAACTACAAGAATGTAATTCATACCACAATAACTCACAAAGGTCCCCATAAAGTCAATGCCCCACACATAAAAAATTTCAACCTCCATCACAAAGTTCATAGGCATTTCGTGTCTCATAGAGATTGATCCCTGTCTCTGGAATTGGTCACAAGACTTGACAATTTGGTTAGCATCACGGTAGATTGACATCCAGTAATAACCATATTCAAGCACTTTTGCCGCTGTCCGATTTTCTCCGTGATGACCACCCACCGGTGAGTCATGGCATGCCTTCAGAATTGCATCATTTCTTCCTCTGGAACACACCTTCTAATAATGTTGTCCGCATAGATACGGAACAAGAATGTCTCCTCCCAATAATATTTCCGACACTCTCTTAAGAACTTCTTCTTTTGGTATGCTTCTAAATCATCCGGGATTAGGTCACTAACCAAGTAGTTGGAAATGTCGGTGTACCAAAGAGTGGTTGAAGAAGATAATGCCAAGATATGCTCATCGGGAAAGGCATCATTGATATCAAGATCATCCTTTGGTCGCCCGTCTTCTTCAAGTCTAGAGAGATGGTTCGCCACTTGGTTCCCGGTGCCCTTTCGGTCCTTGACTTCAAAATCAAATTCTTGTAACAAGAGGACCCACCGGATTAGTCTTCGCTTGGCATATTTCTTTGCCATGAGGTATCGAAGAGCGGCATGGTCGGTGTAGACCGCCACCTTGGATCCCAACAAATAAGCTCGGAATTTTTTGAAAGCATACACAATAGCAAGAAGCTCTTGCTCCGTCACCGTATAGTTCATTTGTGCACCATTGAGTGTCTTGCTTTCATAATAAACCGGATGAAGAACTTTGTTGTGTTGTTGACCCAATACCGCTCCAATTGCTACACCACTGGAGTCACACATGATCTCAAATGGAAGAGACCAATCCGTTGTGACAATAATGGGTGCCGTGGAGAGCTTCTCCTTGAGCTCCCCGAATGCCTTGAGACACTTCTCAT
This sequence comes from Nicotiana undulata, assembly GCA_005239495.1. Classification (NCBI taxonomy): domain Eukaryota; kingdom Viridiplantae; phylum Streptophyta; class Magnoliopsida; order Solanales; family Solanaceae; genus Nicotiana; species Nicotiana undulata. The sequence goes on from MDKH01216542.1 coordinate 22,259, forward strand.
AGAACACAAACTTGGAATATTTCTCAAGGATCTTGCACATAGGATTTACAATTTTGGAAAAGTCCTTGATAAAGCGCCGATAGAATCCGCATGCCCAAGAAAGCTTCGAATACCCTTTACCGATGTTGGTGGAGGGAGTTTGGAAATGATCTCAATCTTTTCCCGATCGACTTCAATGCCACTTTTTGAAATTTTATGCCCCAAGACAATGCCCTCGTCCACCATGAAGTGGAATTTTTCCCAATTAAGCATGAGGTTGGTCTCCTCACATCTGTTAAGCATTTGTCTAAGGTTGTCAATACAATGCTCGAAGGAGTCACCGACCACCGAAAAATCATCCATGAAAACTTTTAGGAAGTCTTCCACCATGTCGGAGAAAATGGACATCATGCATCGTTGAAACGTAGCCGGAGCGTTGCACAAACCAAAGGGCATCAGACTAAAGGCAAAGGTTCCATACATGCAATTGAATGTGGTCTTCTCTTGATCCTCCAAGGCTATATTGATTTGGTTGTAGCCAGAATACCCATCGAGGAAGCAATAGAAGGATCTTCCCGCTAGCCGATCAATCATTTGATCAATAAAAGGCATAGGGAAATGATCCTTGAAAGTGGCATTGTTGAGATTCCGGTAGTCCATGCATACTCTCCATCTGGTGACCGTCCGAGTGGGGATAAGCTCATTCTTTTCGTTGTGAATCACCGTCATGCCTCCCTTCTTTGGCACACATTGTACCGGACTCACCCATGGACTATCCGCAATGGGGTAGACAACCCCGGCATCCAACCATTTGATTATTTCTTTCTTGACCACTTCTTGCATTGAAGGATTTAATCTTCTTTGATTTTCCACACTTGGCTTGCTCCCTTCTTCCAATTGAATTTTGTGCTCACATATCCCGGCGGGGATTCCTCGGATGTCCGCTATTATCCATACAAGTGCTTGTCGGTGCTCCCGCAAGACATTCAACAAAAAAGAAACGATTACCGATAAAGTGTTATTAGAGCCGAGAAATTTGTACCTCAAGTGTTATGGAAGTGGTTTGAGCTCAAGTTGTGGTAGCTCAATGATTGAAAGTTTTGCGGGAGGGGTAGCTCGATTTTCTAAGTCAAGAGAGAGCTTCTTTGGTGCATATGTGTAAGACCCACGTCCTTCCAATGCATTCACTATTTCAATAGACCCCTCAATGTCTTCACCATCAAAGTTCACCAAGATTGCCGCCAAAGCCTCGCTGAGGCATTCTTCTTCCATTTTCATCTCAATGGCATCTTCAACCTCATCAACTACATCAATTACCGATATTCCCTCGTATGCACTTGGCAATTTCAACCCTTGCTAGCTTGGAAGGTAACTTCCTCATCATTCACTCGAAACTTGATTTCATGTCGTTCCGAATCCATTAAAGCTCTTCCCGTCGCAAGGAATGGTCTTCCTAAAATGATAGGAATCTCCTTGTCTACTGCACAATCCAAGATGACAAAATCGTCCGTGAGAAGGAACTTCCCCACCTTTACCAAGACATCATCAACAATGCCCACGGGTTTCTTAATTGATCGGTCGGCCATTTGCAATCTCATGCTAGTAGGCCTTGGCAACCCCAATCCCGCTTGCTTGTAGATAGCAAGGGGCATACAATTTATACTAGCTCCGTTATCACAAAGTGCTCTAGAAAAGTCTCTCAACCCGATGGTACATGGAATAGTGAATGCTCCCGGGTCTCCACTTTTCTCCACGGTGGTTGTAGCAATTATCGAACTTACCCGATGAGTCAAGTTCACCACTTCATTCTTTGTAGTTCTCTTCTTGGTAATCAAATCTTTCAAATATTTTGCAAACCCTGGCATTTCTTGGAAAGCCTCCAAGAATGGGATGTTTACCGACAATTGTTTCAAGATGTCATAGAACTTTTCAAACTTGCCATCGTCCACCCTTCGCGCAAGCCTTTGAGGGAATGGAAGAGTAGGTTGAGGAATTGGTGGAGGAGCTTTTGGGGTCTCCTTCACTTTTTCCTTACCCTCTCCCTGTTTTGCTTCTTGGATCTTTACCTCATGAGAGGGCTTCTCAATTTCAACCACGCTCGGCAACTCAACTTGTGTTTCCACTTCTTGATCAAGATTTTCTACATCAGCCACTTTCTCACTTTCATCTTGGAGCACCTTACCGCTTCTAGTTGTGATGGCCATGCAATGAGAAGAAGGTCCACTTGCACCACCTTTTGGGTTGACCACCGTGTCACTAGGAAGAGAGCCTTTTAGCTTGGGATTTTGTTCTCTTGATATATCTCTCATTTACATCTCAAGCTTTTGAATGGAGGCGGTGTGTGATCCCACTACCTCGGACATGTTTTTCATTGTTGCATCACTTCGCTCTTTATTTTGCAAGATTCTCTCAAGCATCCCCTACATTTTGGACTCATTTGAAGGTCCCTCCTTGTATTGTGAGGAGTTGGAATATTGCCCTCTTGGTGGAACATAAGGATTGGAATTTCTATTGGCATAATTGTTGTTGTTGTTCCAAGATCCTTGGCCACTTTGATCATTTTGCCAATATTGTTGTTGTTGTTTGTCCTTGCCCTTGCGGGTTTGGCCTCCATTGGTTTTGTTGGCGGAAACCACCTTGAGAATTGTGAATATAATTTGCTTCTTCAAACTCTTGGCTTCCCATTGGTTGCACATCTTCCACCACATTTACCTTTTTTGTTTGACTCTCCGTGATATTTTTGTCAGCACGTCAATGTTAGTGGCAAGACCCGCAATCAATTGGTGTCTCTCGTGATTGTCCTTGATCATGTTGGTAAGATAGGGAGTACCATAAGAGATTCCACCGCTAGTATATTCCGAATGCCATGCTTGATTATGTTTTGCCATCTTGTCTAGAATTTGAGTAATCCTAGGGAATGACTTGTCCATGAAGGACCCATCTGCAACATTTTTAGCAATGGACTGGGATGGTGGGTCCAAACCCATATAGAATTTCTCCATTAAAATATGGTCTGGGAACCCATGATTTGGTGATCTCACTAGGTATATCTTGAACCGGTCCCATGCCTATTGTAAGTTCTCCCCAGGCAGTTGCTTAAAGAAAAATATTTTGTCTCTAAGCTCTGACTTTTTGCTATATGGGAACCACTTTGCTAAGAAGTCTCGGACAAGCTCAGGCCATGTTGTGATAGTTTGAGGAGGTAAGTTTTGAAGCCATTTTTTCGCTTCTCCCGCCAATGAGTACTTGAATACCCGCAACCTCAAAGCATCATCCATCACATTGGTTTGTTTGTGCATGGCGCATACACCCAAGAAGTTCCTTAGCTGTTGCGTCGGATCATCATCCGTTGAGTTATGGAACAATCCTTCCGCCTTGAGCATTAGAATCATTCCATGATCCACTTTGAAAGTAGATGCACCAACTACCGGAGGGAGGATAGCATTGGTGTCGTCAATATATTCTTCGATATCGGCGAAAGGGTTCTCCTCTTCATCATAATCAACGTTGGACATTGTCACCTAGTTCACCAAACAAAACGAGCAACGTGTGATGGAATAGAAAAAGATATAAAGTAAAGTACACACTATCTAGTAATTTTAAAACCGTATTCCCCGGCAGCGACGTCAAAATTTGATACACTCAAATTTAAAAATTGTGTAAAGCGGTCGAAGTCAAATATAATAACCCAATAAGGTTGGGGTCGAATCCCACAGGGAATAGGCGTGAAAAGATTACTTTGGTAGTGTGAATCTCAACTTAAATCGTATCTCTATTCCGTTAATGTAACAAGAATATGGAAATTGATTGTGTAATAATTTGAATGAAATAGTGACAAGTATGATTAATTAAAGTTATAATTAATATGATTAACTAAACCAAGGTTGTGTCCCTTTCAATGAAGTGTAATGCTAACAGGTATTAATATAATATATTTCTAATGGAAGGTCCTTTAGATATGCAAATGATTTTTAAATGACTACCAAAATATAAAAGAGTTGCAATGAAGACTAATCAATTAATGCCAAATAAAACCCACTTATTCCTAAGCGATTCTATTAAATAGGGTTTAAAGACTTGAGTCTTTGATATTTACTCCTACCAATCCTAACTCACTTTTCCAAGCAAAGAAAGAATTAATGACACTTGTTAATGTTTGCAACCACCAACAATAAATGAAGAATGAGTAGTAAATAAATATCAACCAACCATTATATATATATTCAATGTTAAATACTCAATAACATAACACCCATTTAGGGTCCACAACCTTAGTATTTAAACTAGCTACTCATGCTTGAAGACAAAAAGATAAGAGTAATAAATGTCATGAAGCTTACAAAATACAAGAATCTTCACTTCTAAAGCTTCCAAAAGAGAGGAATATTCAAAGAGTATGTTGTATCTCAAAAACCAGACAAGTTGACCCACAAAACCCCAATAAATCTATTTATAGTGGGCTAAAATTCAGGGTGAAAAACGGACAAAATTTCCCTTCCATGTCAACTATGCGACCGCATTCCTGTCGCATAACAGGAATGCAGTTCGCATTCTTCACGGAGCCATCACAGATACAAACCCTAGTTTCCAGGTGCGTCGCCGCATTCATGTTGTGCGGTCCGCATTGTTGATATGCGACCGCACAATTGCATCGCATTTCTGAGCTCAGCTTTTGGTGTTAGAGGTTTGCGGTCCATTATGCGGCTCACAAACCAGTTATGCAATCGCATAATGGACCGCATTTTTGCACTTGAATTTTTTCCAAACAATCTGTTGAACTATGCGTTCCACCTGCGCATTATGCGGTCCGCATAGCAGATATGCGGTCCCCCTTTGTTGATTATGCGATCCCATCTTGTCTTTTTCTTTTCCTTTTCAGTTTTTTTCTCCTTTACATGTTCTTGAGTTTCAAACCTCATGCAATGCAAAACATCAAAATTCCATAAGTATAACAGATAAATGCACTTAAAAACAAGCTAATAACTAAGCAATTTGGTATTAAATGTGCCAAAATTCTCCGGCACATCAGGGATGACCTTCATGAAGTGTATTTAAGGTCCACCTATAATGACGTTGTATGTCGTGTCCTGATCCATGATGTGGAATGTGGTTTCCAGAGTGACGCCGCCGGCTAGGACGAGGAGTGTGATTTCTCCATATGTCCATTTCAGCTGCATTGTTAAAGTCGATTAGTGTGATGTAGTGTGGCACTATCTTATCCTCAAGTTTCATTTTTACAAGTATTCGAAGATGGAAAATGCAAGCGCCTCTCCCATCGTCCACCATAATACGTTTCACACATGTATCTAATACGCGCAAAGTGATAACAAGAGCATCATAGCGAGGAAAAACCAAACCGTGGGTATGTGACTTATCGAAGATGATACTTTCTTCGAGTTCGTTTTACCATTTGAGTTTTTGGGTGATTATGAATTTTACGTTGTTGATTGATGCGTCATCGCCCCCTCCGATGATCGTTCGGATGGTTTGAGCCGAAGAAGGCAGTTTTGGTGGACCCTTGTGCTGTTCGTGTCCTTGAGCAAAGTTGTCCCTTCCTCGGTCGTTTAACAGCTCTTTCAAGTGCCCTTGGTGAACCATGTTCATGGCCTCTTTCCTTAGAGGGATGCAGTCCTCGATTTTATGACCCCTTTCCTGGTGGATTTTGTAGAGGACGTTTGAATTTCTGGTGTTCGGGTCGGACCTCATCTTCTGCAGCCACTTCACTTTTGTGCCAAGCTTCTCTAGTGCGTTGACTATTTATGAGGGTGAAACATAGAAATTGTGAGCAGATAGTTAGGGATCCATACATCTCTCGCTTTGGTGAGTCCCTATTCTCGTCCTATATGGGCCTTGGTCGTGGCGGGGAGGCAGCATTGTTACGCCCCGCAGTATTACATCGATGGTATGCTCTGCAACAATATATATTGCGGTGATGTTACGCTTCGCGGTATTAAGCTACGGCGATGCTTCACCCTGAAGTATTGTACGTTGAATTTGTCATAAGGTAATTGACATCAGTCCAAGTAAAAGATTATTTGGAGATCATAAGGATTATGCTATTTCACAAGTGATGAATAAATTCGTGAAGGTAAGAGGGTAAGTAAAATCGAAGAAAATGAATTTTTGTCGAAGGTTTGCATTTTGGGATAAAATAGGGCCCGAGCTAAAATACCCGGTATTTATGGACTAGTGTCATACATGGTACTACACAACCATGATAGTAAGGTGTACAAGGTATATTAAAAGTGAGTAGTATTTTAAGCAAGTTGAGAATAATTTTTAATTATGCGGGTAATTGGTTAATTATTAAGTAACGAGACATTACCTAATTAACTAATAAGTGGATAAAGATCAATAATTTCCACCCAAAAAATGTGGCAGTTGGCTACACTATAAATAAATGACTAGGATTCACTTCTTATTAGGTGGCATATAGTCACACCTTTACTACATTTTCCAAGACTTTTCACTACCAAAGAGATTTCAATTAGAAAGTGGGGAAGGAAACATTATCATTCTGATAACTCTCCAAAAAGTCATTCTCAAAGACATATCAATCTGAAGCAAACTCATTTTTAATATTCTTAACACCAAAGAGAGAAAACGTTTAGCAATTCATTTTGCCTTCCAAGAACAGAAGCTATTAAATCCAACGAATTCTTGCAACAACACAATTCCAATGAGAATTTGTTAGAATCGTAGCAACGTAAAATTTTGCGGTTCTAAAGGAGTACGGTGCAATATTCTCCGAGAATATTATCGCAGTTTTTCCTACTCCAGGTATGTTAAGGCTATCCCTTCTTTCTTTTGGCATGGTCCAAAATTATACTGAAGAAACGAGCAAATACACAGCTTTTATAAATTACTCTATTCATAGAAATAGTAGGGGTGTTTATGTTCTTCATTCTCCATGAGAATTATTATTATTTTCTGTTCACAGGTCTCAGAATAATACGCAGTTGGAAAAGTTTATCCGGAAGGAATATTGAGATTATTACGTACTTTTCATGCATTTCATACATGTGCATTGACCCATGACCAGATGACGTTATATACGCGTATATATGTAAATATATGTATATGGGATGTGGGAAAAGGTTATGGCGTTATATACGCACCACCACCTGATCAGCTGGTATATGATGATGATGTTGCCCACAGTGGCTGAAATATGATTCAAACGGCGTTATATACGCGTATATATGTATGTATATATATAAACAGTGTTATATACATACATATATGATTCAAACGACGTTATATACGCGTATATATGTATGTATATGTATATGGGATATGAGAAAAGGTTATGGCGTTAAATACGCACCACCACTTGATCGGCTGGTATATGATGATGATTTTTCCCACAGTGGCCGATATGATATGATGGGATGCCCTCAAAGGATGATGTTATGAAACATATACCTATGCACGACATGACATTCATACGCATATACATGATGCTAACAGTGATTTATTATTTACAAAGTTATCCAGACATACAGGTTGAGTCATTACTCTATATCTCTTCCATGTCTCTTATGTATTTTTGTGCCTTACATACTCAGTACATTATTCGTACTGACGTCTCTTTTGCCTGGGGACGCTGTGTTTCATGCCCGCATGTCTCGATAGACAGGTCGAGAGCCCTCAAAGTAGGCTATCAGCTCAGCGGAAGATGTTGGCGCTCTCCATTTGCTTCAGAGTTGCTTGTTGGTTAGTATGATTTAGACGTGTATTGTTTGGTATGGCAAAAATCTGTCCCGACCTTTATGACATTTATGTACTCTTAGAGGCTTGTAGACATATGTCGTGTACGTGAAAGATTGTACGGCCTTATCAGCCTATGTTTTGAGTTTATAAATGATCATGTTAGCCTATTAGGCTCGTATGTCACGTGTATATGATGATGTAATAAGAAAGATACGTTACATCGGTACTCGATTTAGTAAGGTACAGGGTGCCCGTCGCGGCCCATCGGTTTGGGTCGTGACAGGCATGATGGTATCTTTGACATACGGTTGATGTCTTTCTCGATTGGGTCGTGGACCTGCAAGATCTCTTCTGTTGTCGTTTCTATGATATTTCCTGGACTCAGCTTGTACAGAGGTCAACCGTTGGGTTGGCCCGTTTAGGTCGTCTTCGTCAGGTCGAAATTTCAATAGGCGTTGTGTATCTCGTCCCAAGTGTTCTGGGAATACTTCATGAGCTAGCTCAACAACTTTCTGGTCGCCCTTGAACCGCTCATGTTCAACCCATTCTGGAAAGCTGCTATAGCCATTCCTTCTGATACATTCGGTAAGGTCATCCTTACACGGTTGAACCGAGCGAGGAAGTCCCTCAACCCTTCACCGGGTGACTGTTTGATGTCAAATATATCATTCATCTCGCCTTTGCTTTCTTAGCTCCAGCATGGGCCGTTACAAACTTATCATCCATTTCTACGAACGTCTCAATAGAGTGCGCAGACATTTGTGAATACCAATTTAGTGCACCCTCGGTGAGGGTTTCGCCAAACTTTTTCAATAATATAGAGGATACTTGCTCTTTGGCGAGGTCGTTGCCTTTTACTGCGGTGATATAGTGAGTCACATGATCCTCAAGGTCCGTAATACCGTCGTATATTTTCAGGTACGACGACATTTTGAAGATTTTAGGTATGGCATGCAGTGCGGCTTCATCACTGTACGATTGCTCAACAAACCGACCGACATCCCTTTTCGGCGAGAGTTTTGGCGCGCCCAGTAATTTGTCTACCCTCTCTTGATGCTCTTTCATTTGGTCTCGGATCATTTTGTTTTCGTTTTCCATCTCTTCCATCTTCCTCAAAATGGTTGTGAGGGTTTCGTCGCCTGTATTATTAACATAGTGAGTGATACCTGCTACGAAAGGAGCGTCGTGCTGCTCGACTGTTATTAGTGCAACACAAGTCTTTGATTTTCTCTATTCGCTTTTTGGGCAGGTTTTGTCAAGGATGTTGGTCAACGTGCTTGTCATCCAGACTTCGAGTAGCTTTTCACCGCTGGTGGTGTCTTTTTCGTTGTGGACGTGGAGACTCCTTTACCGTGTGAAGTTTTGATACTACCGCGAGGAGGGGGTGAACCACTCCGTCTGGGAGAGACGTTTGGTTTTACGTCCTCACCATATGTTTCAGAGACCTTGTTTATGGTGTTTAAGAGGTTGATGGTGAGATCGGCTACTGCCTTCATCCTTTCTTCTCTGTTACTTTCCATGTTAGATCCGTACACACTAGAAAATATAGGGTTATGCGTTTCCCTCCTATTTTAGTTATAGATCTAGAAGAAACTAAATTTTTGACTAAAATTTCCTCCCGTATTTAATGTTTTGAGTTCAATAATGTGCTGGAAATATCAAGCATTAAGTAACAATAATGGCACTAAACATAAATAATGAGGAAGATTCACCCAATATTGAATGAGGTGGATGATTCTTCTTTCTCGCAATGATGAATGACAAGTAACTATGAGAATCTTAAAGACTTTCTCTGATCTGATGGGAATGATATAGAATAATCTAAAAATATGAATCTCCTTAGAAATGTGATATTTGTATTTATCCAGAGAGTTTGCTTTTCAAGAGAGTTCTTATTAGAGAGAATATTACAAATCTTTTAACTTATCTCTCCTTCTATTTATGTGGGACATACCCCTAAAGAACCCTAAAAGTACAAGTACAGAGAATATTCTCTCTAAATGTTCCAGTACAAAACTAGCCGTTACTGCTGCTCATGACACTCGACCTTGGCCGTGATTGACTGCTCGACGGTAAGTTCCGTTTATCACTGGTCGACCTTGACCAAATTTCTTGTGATAATTACTTCTTTGTTCTGAATTTTCTTAGTCAGATTTTGACCCATACAAGAAGATACTTGTAATTTTTTATATATTTTCAAATCGTAACCGGTCATAGGAGATTGTTATCTATCGTTTATCGTTTATAGATTTATTTAGATCATAAGCATTTACAATATGTATTTACATTTAATATCGTGCCATTGCAATATTTAGGAACATAAATAATACTAAAAGGATTCTTAGAGCCTATAATAGCAATAGGGGCGTACATAAATCATGGTGATTCGGATTTTCCAATTACCAAATTGAATTAATTGTGTTAGATTATTAAACCTATCAAATTAAATCAATAAAAGTCAGATTTTTTAATCTCAAATTTTTTGGATTTTCGAGTTTTTTTTGTTTGTTTTTTTATTAAGTTTTCATAGCAAAAATATAAATTTTGTATTCCAAATATTTATTTAATCCTAATAAGACAGAATTACATAAGGTGTTTTTCAATAAATAACATAAACATAAGGTGAGTTATGACATTGTACTAAAGTATTCAACAATAAAAATAATAAAACCGCATAAAATAAATTTTATTAATAAGCCATAATGAAATAAATTATAATTTAAAATTACTACGTTGCTAAATTAAGTATGACTAATAAGTACTATTATTTACATAATAACTAAACACTAAACGAAAAATAAGTTATGCATTTTATCTAAATCATGGAAAACCCAAAAATAAATATCCAACACTATTTTCATTTATAGTACAATTGAATTGCAAGTTTTTTATTATCATTAGTATTGATTTGATTTTGGTTTACGATTGATTTGAGTAACTAAGATTTTATGGACTATACTTATTGGAGCATAAAAAAATTATAAGTTCAAGCTTGAGATAATACTCTAAAAGATAAAACTATGAAATATCTTAAGAAATATTTATAAACAACAGTACAATAAATATTTTTATGCATTAAATATATTTAAACTTCTATACATATAATGTCGGGTTGGTTTGATTTCGATTTGACTTTTTTTAGTTAAACCAAACCATACCAATTATAGTCAGGTTTTTTCCCTACACCAAACCAAATCAAATCAAACTATAATCGAAATTTTTTTTGATTTACCTCGAATTATCGTGTTGGTGCGATTTGACAATTTTGATTTGTACACCAGTAAGTAGCAAAATGGAGTCTTATCCTAAACATTAAATTAAAGTTAAGATTCAACAACATAATAGCGTTTCTCAAAGTAAATATAGGAGTACTGTATAAGACAGTGATCCAACAACTGTAATAAGAGCCATGTGCCTAATACTGCTAACTTTTACTAATAGAGAAAATTCCGACATTAGCGTTAACTCAACCTCTTACTTTTTGTGTAATTAGTATTCAAGTTAGTCAAGTTTTATCTCTATAGTCTAAGCTAGCGTTTGGGCATGAATTTGATTGAAAGTTGAAAAAGGAGTTTTTTAAATTATGTTGAAAAATAAGTTTTGAAAGTGGAAGACACATCATTTTATTTGTAGAAAAGTTGAAGTTTGTGAGTGGAAAAAAAAATTCACCTAGAAATTGCCCTAAACTAGTGATTGAAAACTTGAATTTTTAAATTTCTTTTCCGTAAAACATGATCATATTTCATAAATAAATAATATTTTCAATTTTCTTTTTGAAAAAATAAAGCCAAAATATATGGCGTCTCCAATATTGCAGCCACTTAAGGATAGTGTTAGTTAAGTTTTTGCAAAACAATTAATGCCCTTGGACTTAGACTGCTGGATTAGCTTAGGTTTTGACCCGTCTTTTTCTTCTGGAGTGAAACTCAACGTCCTCCCCCAAATCCTACGCATTCCATTGTGCTTTCATTATCCTCTTAAATATTTCATTAGGTTCGAATTCTGAAAACAATTTATTTGGGAGGAAGTATTTTTTCCTTTTTACGCCATGTGCATCTGTATTAGTCAACCAAAAACAATTTTTCTTTAGAATAAAAGGTTTACATTAATTGGTTATTCTAGGCGCAGCCATAACCTTATATGACATGAATATTTGAATCTACGCCTTTTAAATATCTTAAGCTTTTCTTATTCAAACATCAAATACTGAGTTTAAAATTCTTCCTTTAAGCCAACTAACCATTTTAATAGTCAAATTTGGCCTTTATTCATTACTCACAATTTCCATTTATCTTTAAGCATCAACTAATGTATCACCCCCTCCAAAGGCTCCACTAATGTAATAGTCATACTAGTAAAATACAGAGAAAAAAAGAATCTGTAAATTACAGACTGGGTTTTCCTATTGTCAAGTCAATGCCTCAGCCGTCTTCATCTTCCTTAGCTTTGCTATTTCCTGCCCTTTTCTCTTGTACATATTATCAAACACCTCGTACCTATTACACAGAGCTGTTAAATTCCTAAAAAACCCTAGGAGGATCTGCTCAATTACACGATGACTCGTTTCAGATTCCAGTTAATTCTGCTTTTTCTCGTACTTCCTCAGTTTTACGATGCTGCTGTAGTTGAAGATGATCTCAAATGTTTAGAAGGATTCAAAAAATCCTTAGAAGATCCAAGCGGGAATCTGATCTCATGGGACTTTACCAATTCCACTGTCGGCGCTATCTGCAAGTTTACAGGTGTCAATTGCTGGAACGAACGCGAAAATCGAATCAACGGCCTCGCTCTTCAGACCATGAACCTCGGCGGGAAGGTAACAGAATCGTTAGAGTATTGTGCCAGCTTAACAACCCTTGATCTTTCCGGTAACCGCTTTTCCGGTCCAATTCCTTCGAAAATTTGTACTTGGCTCCCCTTTTTAACAACCCTAGATTTATCCAGTAACGATTTCTCTGGCTCTATCCCTGCTGATCTAGTTAAATGCGCTTATCTGAATAAATTAATGCTCAACGATAACAAACTTTCTGGAAATATTCCCCCTGAATTTTCTAGTTTCAGTAGGCTCAAAACTTTGTCTGTGGCAAACAATCAACTTTCCGGTATAATTCCGTCAGCTTTCGACTCAGCCGATTCGGCTAACTTTGAAGGAAATAGTGGACTCTGTGGTGGACCTTTGGGGAAATGTGGAGGACTCAGTAAGAAAAACTTAGCTATTATTATTGCGGCAGGTGTCTTTGGTGCTGCTGCTTCTATGTTGTTGGGTTTTGGTGCCTGGTATTGGTATTTCACTAAGGCCGGGAAGAGGAAGAGAGGGTATGGGATTGGTAGAGGCGATGACACAGATAGTTGGGCTGAGAAGCTGAGGGCACACAAGCTCACTCAGGTTATGTTGTTTCAAAAACCGCTTGTTAAGGTTAGATTAGTTGATTTGTTGGTCGCCACAAATAGTTTCAGCATGGACAATGTTATCAACTCGACTAGAACGGGGACTACTTATAACGCTGTGTTACGCGATGGTTCTGCGCTTGCCATTAAGCGGCTTAATGCTTGCAAACTGAGCGAGAAGCAGTTTCGGGTTGAGATGAATAGGTTAGGCCAACTTAGGCATCCTAATTTGGTGCCACTTCTGGGGTACTGTGTTGTTGAGGAGGAGAAGCTTTTGGTTTACAAGCACCTGTCGAATGGTACTTTGTATTCATTCTTGAATCGGAATGCAAGTGAATTAGATTGGCCTACTCGGTTTAGAATTGGTCTGGGTGCTGCTAGGGGCCTTGCTTGGTTACATCATGGTTGCAACCCACCTATCTTGCACCAAAACATATGTTCTAATGTTTTTTTCCTCGATGAAGACTTGGATGCTAGATTAATGGATTTCGGGCTGGCAAGGCTGATGACGCCTTCAGATGCAAAAGAGTCTAGTTTTGTGAATGGGGAGTTGGGTGAATTTGGTTATGTAGCTCCGGAGTACTCTAGCACAATGGTGCCTTCACTGAAAGGGGATGCTTACAGCTTCGGGGTAGTGCTTTTGGAGTTGGCTACTGGACAAAAACCTCTTGAAGTTACTGCTGGTGAAGAGGGCTTCAAGGGTAACTTGGTGGACTGGGTAAATCAGCTCTCTGTTTCAGGTCGCATTAAAGATGCAATCGACCAGAACATATGTGGGAAGGGGCATGATGAAGAGATTGTACAATTCCTACGAATTGCTTGTAATTCTGTGGTTTTTCGGCCCAAGGACAGATGGTCTATGTATCAGGTTTATGAAGCACTTAAGAGCATGGCTGAAAGACAGGGTTTCTCCGAGCAATATGATGAATTTCCATTACTATTTGGCAAAGAAGCTACTACGAGCAGTCCTATTTGAAGCCGGAATTTTCACAGCATTTCAAAATGTTTCAAACCAAGTGAATATGATGCATCCTGCTGTAAGTTTTCAGTTCCTATTGGTGTAAGTGGCACGACACCATTTTGATTGGCTCAGGAGTACACCCTTTGAATATTGCTGTATTATATTTGCAAAATGCACAAATTATTCTTAAGTATTTTGCTTGTTTGAATGTAGTATAGGAAGCGACTGTTAATTGTTCTTCATATATGTGATTACTGTTGCATATACCATTGGATGTTATGTACTCGGAGGATCCTCAATTAAACGTCTCATTTCTTGAAACTGGCCTATATTACTGCTAGTTTAGCTCTTGTTCGGAAGCAATTGGGTGGGGTGTTTGCTTCTTAGTGTTGAATCAATGGCCTTTGTTATTCATGTGTTGCTTGCAACTAGTTGTGTATAGCAAAAACTGAAAAACACGCCAAACCAAAATATCGAATCATACCAACTAAAATATCCGGCATCTATTTGGTTTGATTTGGGAAAAAATTGAACCAGAGTTTGACATATACTTATATGTGTGTGTGGATTTATGTGTGCATGTATATATTAAAATATTATATAGCTTTTCTGAAAAATAAGTTGTCTAGACATATTCAAGATCCTTGTATGGGATGTTATGACTAATATGTTTATAATGGAAGATCACGTTTCATTCTGTTTACATGCTTGATTTTCATGGTCACTTTGTTATCGCGGGTTTGTTCAAATACTTCAACCCTCCCGTTCTTTCATGTTCACAAGCCAAGACTAATACATTTCATATTGAGTTTTGAATTTTCTATTGATGCTCTTTGGAGTCATTTAATTATCCAAAATTTGTTAACTTGAAAGCATATATGAATGTCACATTGTTGTTAGACTATGATAAGATAATTGTATTACATTAACTAGTGATTTCAGTTAGTTTAGGCCTAATTCCACTCTCCCAACATTTAGAATGTAGCCCAGAAAGAGTAGGAAAAAGAGACAGGGGAAAGCAGCTTTCTTTCGTTAGAGGTATGGACAGTGTAACGACTTTTTACAAACACAAATTACATGTCTCTTAGTACATTTCAGCCTTAGATTTTATTGATTTTTGTTCACCAAATGGCACCATAGATATAAACGTATTCCATCAATATTTTTTTCACATAGCTAACAAGTGAGTGCAAAAGCTTACGTAGATTGGTCATTGAGATTTAAACTCGTGAAATTGCAATGTGAATTGTAGACTCTTGACCACTAGATTGTCCGTGGATGTAATAGTTAAAATAACTTGGGGAAGGGATTGAGTGGAGGTGATGATCATGCATGTGCATATGCTAATCTTCTTTTTTATGATTAATCTTTATTCTCTTTCAAAGACCAGAATTCTACCTTTTGAATACTCTGACCAACCTTTTGAACATCTAGAATGCCACCGAAAATTGAAACATTAAGCTAAGTGAGGATTAAATCTAATAATTGCAGTTTACTGGGCACCAGTCACGGCTAAAAATGTTGGACAAAAGTAAAATTTAATTGAGTCTTGTCTAGGAGCTTAGCTTTACCTAGTGAAATTTGCTACTTAAAGAAAAAATAATTCCACTCAAACCAGAAGCAAAAATTTGTTCCTTTGAATAGTCAAAAATGCCAACATAGCGGTTCGTCCGAATCCGTAGCTATTGCACTACTTCGCCCCCGAACATAATCATTCTAAGAAAAAACTAATTAATATATTGGAAACTCCCCATTTTTCATGCATTATCCAATATTTCTGTCTATCTTTTGCAGTGTCCCAATTATAAATGACAAAAGGAACAAAAAGGTGGGTAGCATATACTCCACAATCAAATCACATCCTGCGTTCATATTTCCTCAGTCTTGAAATTTTTTACTTTTCCCTCGTTAATTTAATTCTCCTTACTTAAAATTTCATTCAGGTGATAGCAATTTACTTTTCTACAAACAACATCTCCTATGTCCTAAGCATAGACAGATCCAGAATTTAGATTTTATAGATTCAACCTTTAAGTTCTAAAAATTTAATTCATTGCACTTCTAAATTTATGAGTTCAAAATTTACTAATTTTCCACATGTTACTATTTGTTGAAACTTTACTAACTTTTCACATATATTTATATTCAATATCAAAATTACTGAATCAGTAAGGCTACACTCGCCTCTGTCTACCAACGGATATATAGCTATAGTATATTCTAAGGAAACACCTACTTGTGATCTTGCTTGTATGTTGTAAATATGGTTGAAGGATCTTGTTGCTCTTCATACTAGAGTACTTTCAATTGTTTTTTAAGCTCAAGCTCGAGTTGGTGGCTCCCTATACTTGCCTATTTTCCTGAAAAACCAAGAAACATAAACTATAACGTAAGGTTTTCTCATTGGTAACATACTAATGCATATATGGAACAGTAATGTACCTGTTGTGTATGGCATTTGGTCCAGTAGGCACTCTTCTTTTGCTCACATAATTGGCATATGGATTCCTTTGAAGATATTGCCTCTCAGCTTCTATTATCTTCCAAACATCTAAAGGTTTGATTGCCCTATCATCGACTATTTTGGCTGCAGCCCTGGCTGCCTTCCCTGCTTTCCTGAAGAAACCAAGAATATACATAAAAAGTTTAACTTTAGAATATACTAGCAGGTCACCTAAAATATTAATATTACAAGTAAAAATGACAGCCGGTGCACTAAGCTCCTCAATGAGCATCATTCGGAGAAAGGCCGAACCACGTTGGGTCTATTTACGCCTTTACCTTACATTTGTGGAAGATGTTGTTTTCTCGGCTTGAACCTATGACTTCTTGGTCATGGTTACAGGTTAAGGTAGCTATAATATAAAATATATTTGCAAAGTTTTTGCATGCAAGTGATACTAATGCATATATATATATAGAGAGAGATGAGAAAGAGTAGATACCTGTTTCGAATAGCGTTGGGTGACGTTCTTCTTTCGTTGGCATAATTGAGATTTGAATTCTTTTGAAGATAATAACTTTCAGTTTGTATTGTCTTCCAAACATCCAAATGTTTGATTGTTTTTGTGGTAACTGTTGCCTGCTTGGCTAAACTCCCATTAAACACTAGCCACAGTAAACTAAGTAAAAGAAGAAAACCCAAGAAAGCCTTCATTGCATTAACCCTGCGTATAGCACCATTACCACCCATAACTCTGTTTTTAATTGCCAACGGAGTTAGCTGTAGATTATTTCATGAGTAAGAAGACAGGAGTAGTTCATGGCCATGATATATAGCAGACTAATATAGGCAATTCTATGTTGCTCTAATGCTCTTTCATGAAAGATTTCCATTTGCTTTAGATGAATATATAATGTGGAAAAGTTAAAGTTCGTTAATGTCCAAAAGCCAAAAAAGGAAGGGAATGTTAGAGGAGGTGGGGTGAAGGAAAAATCATACACAGTATTTTGTATACATATTTTTTTACTTTATTATTTAATCATATACTTAAGTGATACATATATTCTTACTTTAACTTGTGGCTGGTTAGTTTATTTGATCTGATGTAATTACTATCGTATGTGAGTAAGTATTAAGAATTGAAGGACTGGCCTCCGGTCTCCGGTCTCGTGGGTCACCAAGCTTATAGTAAAGTGAGATACCCTTTCTTTACTTTACAGGAGTAATTGATTTGTCTCCGCGGGAACACTTCTTTTACTTTCTTTTACTCATTTTCATGCAAATCAGCCCATGGGGACCTCACTATTTACTACTCCCTCCGGTCCATAATAAGCGTTTTCTTTTTGACTTTTTTTGTTGTGATCCAAAATACTTGATTTTTCTAGATTTCAAGAATGAATTAATTTTTTTCCTACATTGCGCTCGGAGTAAATGTAGAAATGTGGGGTAACGCTGCGTACAATAGACTCTTGTGGTCCGAAGCTTTTCCGAACACCGCGCATAGCGGGAGCTTAGTGCACTGGGCTACCTTTATTGCCCTCGGAGTAAATAATGTTGGAATATGTGTTAGGAGTGTTTATGTGAAGAGATAGTAAATGTTAATATGATCAATTTTATTCCTCTTTAATATTAAAAAATTAATTTCTTAATCTGTGAGAAAACAATAAAAAAAATCACTTATTATGGACCGGAGGAAGTACTTTAGACTCTAGATTTGGCCCTTCCCATATTTACTGGTGTTAGTTAAGTAATTTGACAGCAGGAGCCAAGAATTTATAATACAGGGGAAAAAATAAATGAAGTGACGCACTCAAAGTATCAGCATTGAATTAGCACCTGTAGTCGTAATCAAAATCAAATTAATCAAACAGTATGTTCTTAGAATAACAATCAGGACCAACCGTGCATGGTCCCTAATGAATCTAGGCCTTTTAATCGCAAGAAGAGATTCTAAAATTGGAAAAGGCATACAGTAGAAATGTAATGCTTTAATCCAAGGATTCACAATAATCGAATGAAAGTATCAAAATATCAAGAAGCTTATTTTTCTTTTGAATGAGTAACAATATCACAAACTTCTACTACCATCCAAACTTTCCAATATTATTCCATCAATCATTCCAACTTTCAAATGAAATTTGACGAAATCAACACCAATCAGATTGTTTTTCAGCTTTTACAGAGCCTACGGAAACATGATTTTGCTAGGTACTTTCGCATGGTTGAGTCATCATTTGAGTAACGAATTCCATATACACTACATTGTCTTAAACTTACCGGATCACTAGAATGTGTAAAACTATGAACATTCAAATGCAAGTGAATATTTGAAAATATCCCAGTCTGTCAAGGAGGTTTTGTTAGAACATATGTAGCGGAAGCAAGCATCAAATACATGTAAATTAGACAATGTTATAATTGCTAGATTAGAACTTAGAAGCACTAACCTCTTGAAATCGTTGTACATGTCCTCCACACAACAAGAATCCAGGGCTGCAGTCTTCTGCTATGATCCTAGTAAGACCTTGGATGAATTTGCTTTGAGTGGGCAAGAACAATACAACTCTAAAAGGTGAGTTAGTAGGTGAAAAATATCTTCCTTAAGTAGACACGTTTTTCAGCCTAAATTAGGGCTCCAAAAACGTGTAGGATTCTGCTTGTGCAAGTAGAATCCTACTCTAACTCTATTGAATGACTTTTCTCCCAAGTCGCTTTTTACCCAAGTGAGTCCGTCATTTTTACTATGCATAGCAGGGATCACACAAATAATAAGAGGCTACTAATTATAGCATTAATTCGAATTTTGCATGAATTAATTCCTACTATAATTAATTATAGTTTATTCCACTAAAAACTGCAATTGAATTCCTCAATATGAATTTCGAAAATTTACCAACACTTGTTTTGACTCCCCATGTTAAGATCCAAAATACCAGTTAATCAAATTACATCACTGACAATTTAATTTAATCAACTAATTAAATCCTTTATAATTCCGCTTAAACTATTTCATGTGACGGATACAAAATTCACCGGCTGGGTTTTCACATGAAAACTTATGAGCTTACATAAAGGGGTATATCATCAACTCATAACCGAGTCATGGATTCTATCAACTAATTATTTTTTCCTCAAATGCTATTCGTTATTGTCCAGTCTATTAGGCATACACTATTTTTGAATAGAGTTGTACCTTTTGATAAATCAAAACAATAAACAAGATTGATCATAATATTTATATCAAAATTAGGAGTATAAGCTCATTCAATGAGTTAGAGAAAATGTTTTACATATATTCAGTACAAAAATATCTTTTCTCTACTCGGTCCGTTCAATATACACTAAGTATACTAGCACAAGAAGTCGAAGTAAAACCGCTCCCATAATTAATACAAATTACACTATAATCTTATGCTACAATCATTAAGATATTTTGCCCAATAGTATCTTCGATTGTGAACATAGTTATTAATTATGAGAACTGACAATTTAATCTTATGTGCATGAGCGAAGACTCCATACACTAAATTGTCTACTACATAACTAAATGACACACATGTAACGAATGATCTATTTAAAAAGGTACTTTATTGAATTGAATAAATTAAATAAATAATTTTTTATTAAAGAATAAAAAACACAATACTATGTCTAAATCGCATGGTTAATAGTATATCCCAACAAGTTTATATTCTTGGTGCCTTACCATCTTATTGTGGATAATTGAAGCTAAATTTAGGTGCTGCTAAAAAATCACATGTCCTAATCACTCCTAAATGGATTTCAAAGTTGTATGGGTCGAAATCTGTCCACATGAGAATCGGCACCCAAAAAAGAATGGCGAGAAGGCAATTAAGCCGTGGTTGTATCCACAAGGCACCATAGCGACGAGCATCTAGGCCACGGCCGAGGTCAAACTATCAGAAAGCCTCTACGGTGAAGCACACGCCATGGCACTTAGGGAGGACGAACTAAAATGCAAAAAGCAGACTAAAGTATCCTAGATAAGGACCGTTGGGTAAGTGGGAACACCCAATATATATACATGATAAGAGAATGATAGAGGGGGAGGGGGCGGGGGGTTCTTTCTCTCTCAACATATAAGAACAGGAAAATCAGCCACAGAACCAAGAGAGGGTTTGGAACCTTGATGCTAATATTTGTAATCATCATTATGGAATCAATAAAGATGTTCCCGTGGCTGTTTGTGGTGCATCTATTTTCTTTTTCCACTTTATCTTACATTATAGATAAGTAGCATCGAGGATGTAAGTTCGTTGTGAACGTTTGATATTTTGCAATCTCAACAAGTTCATGAGCTTAATCATATCTTATTTTTACTACTTAACATCTTTCGATCTAGAGTTAATTATCCTTGGTTAGGATTTATCCCATATCTTCTTATTAATTCGTTTTAAGAAAAGGTCAACACTTCTTTGGTAAAACAATTTGGCGAAGTTTTCTAGACAAAGCCTTAGTCCCCCTCTAGATCCAGATATGACCTCAATTTTATCTCCCATTTGGCGAAGTTTCACCCAACCAAGGATGAATCCTCACGCGAAACCAGAGTTATGCCTGATTTACACACGGAAACTACGTTGCGCCCCAGCAGCAACCCTGATTCATTGTGAACATGAGCCGTCATAGTGGAACTACGATTACGCATACCAAACGCGTCCATAATCCCATTTCCAAGTAAACACCCAACACCCTCTACATCCTGCGCATATCGCCTCCCCTCCTACTGTATGAGACGATGCTTGTGGTATAATTTATTGACTAAGATACTCCTTGTCTGTATTTTATGGTATTAACTTACATTTCTTCCATCTTTGCGCGACCGGGACTGAGAAAAACTGGGACTCGAACTCAAGACCCTGATGGAGGAGCAGATCGTCCATCCACGAGATGCCAAAGCTCGACGAGTGACGAAGCTGAGCGGGAATCCGAAACCGACATCAGGCAGGAAACTAGTACTAGAGTACGAAACAAGGCGAGCCACCCAGTGGCGCAATCCCTAGTCCATCGCCAAACAGGGGAACTTCTCAAGTCTAAAAAAGCGCAGCCGGTGTGGGAAACGCGGCCAACCCTCATTCATCAGCTGAACAACCGACTCAGGCAATAAATGATTCCATATACTTCTAACCCGCTACTCCTAAAAATAAAAGAGTGAAACAGAGAACGGAGACGTCCTCCCAAGTACGCAAATGAAGGCTAGCCAACATACATGCTCCAACTTCTTCCCTATGTCAAACGGGAAACCAGAAAAACCTCCCACTCGGCTAAAAAAAAATCCGACATCATTAAGAAACAATCTCCATAGCTTGGGACTGGGCGGTGAGCCCATGGAACACGCAATCTCCCCAACACAGGCAGAGCATGAATACGAAAAGGTTGCTTGTATGCTCTCCATGGCGATACTACGCCAATTCGGCCAACTAAATACTACGAACCAGATCCGAATTTCATTCGAATTAATTGAGTCCCAGGGTGCCCAAAAGCCTAGGCCATAATTTCATCGTCATACCGTTAACAATCTCTCCAGGTAGATCAATGAAGGGACTAGATAGACTGGGACTCATCCCGACGCATACACAAGCTATGCAGTAGCGCATGGTATTCTCCAATAAAAGCAAGGCAACATCAACATTCTTACCACTCCACGACCCCTGACCATCGCCAAATAAAATACAATTCGACCTTGTTCGAATCAACAAAATAAAATTCGACCTTGCTCGAATCAAATAAAATTCGACCTCGCTCGAATCAAGTGAAATTTGACCTCGCTCGAATCAAGTAAAATTCGACCTCGCTCGAACTAAGTGAAATTTGACCTCTCTCGAATAAAAAAAATTCTACCTCGCTCAAATAATATAAAATTAGACCTCGCTCGAATCAAGTGAAATTTGACCTTGCCCGAATCAAATAAAATTCAAACTCGCTGGAGTCAAGTGAAATTCGACCTCGCTCGAATCAAATAAAATTCAACCTCATTCAAACCAAGTGAAATTCGACCTCGCTCGAATCAAGTAAATTGGACCTCGAACCAAGTGAAATTCGACCTCGCTCGAATCAAATAAAATTCGACCTCGCTCGAATCAAGTGAAATTCGACCTTGCTAGAATCAAATAACATTCAACCTCGCTCGAACCAAGTAAAATTCGACCTCGCTCGAATCAAATAAAATTTGACCTCGCTCGAATCAAGTGAAATTCGACCTCGCTCGAATCAAGTAAAATTCGACCTCGCTCGAATCAAGTAAAGTTCGACTCGCTCGAACCAAGGTTCGACCCCCCTGAATTCCCAATGGAAAGACAGAGACTTATCACGAGAAAATTCGAAGATATTTTCAAAAGAAAAATAAGAGAAAGCCAGGGATATACGGCCAAAGACACAAGCTTATTCAAAAAATTTACATACGCACATCATCTTACAAGAGGCAAAAACATCTCCACCCACCCACCCAAAAAAAAAAAAAACAATAACAACCCTATAGAATCCCACAAGTGGGGTACGCAGACCTTACCGCTACACCAAAGAAAAGAACGAAAAGAACTAAGTATGAAGGCTACAAAACTTCACTTGGCCTCATCTCCACCATCGCCTCCTCCGTTGTTATCATCAGAAGAGAGCCCATCTCCGACCTCAGCATTCCCACCGGCCTCCGGTGACGAAGGGTCATAACCATAGGCAAGACGCGCCTCGCACACTTTCGCCCGAGCATCTTCGAAAATGGCCTCAAGAACACTCCCCTTCGCCCACAAGTCCTTATATATGTCTTGTTGGGCCTCATCATGGACCCACATCTTGTACAAAGGGCGAGGAACAACAATAGAGGCAGATTCTTGAGGGGGATCCCGAGCCAATAGTTGTGTCTTCTCGGCCTCGAGAGCCACAACTTGGTCTCCCACGTTCGAAGCATCCCGCTCGAGCATACCGATTCACTCCTCGATCCTCGCCTCCCTCAGTGTGTCCATCACCCTCTCGGCCTCACGCTCAGACCTGAGGACACAAATAATTTCTTCCAGCATCGCCGCCCTCGCCAAAGCCGCCACTCGGGCCCCCTCGTAACTCTCTAACTCGGCCACTTTTCTCTGCAAATCAGACACCTTCTCCGTCCACTCTACACACAGGCTGGCGATTCTAGCGGCATTTTGCTCAAGCTCGGCTCGCAATGACAACACCTTCGCTTGAAAGTCCTCGCATTCTGCCGTAACCCGTTTGCCCACCTCGAGCTCCTCGCCTTTAATCCTGAGCAGCCCCTCGAGATCGCTACATCTACGGATAGACCGCACAAGATCCTTGTCCTTTTTCTCCAACTCCTCTCTGACGGATCGAGTATTATCACCAACCCTAAGCTGCGCGTGCATCTCTCGGCACTTGTTGCGATACCGGCGATACTTCGCGGCCATCATCAAAAAGACATCGGCCCGCGTCTCACCCCGACGAGCACTTTCGATCTTCAGCATGTAAGTCTAAAACAAAAAACAAAAAAGAGAAAAGAGGAAGAATCAGCGAAAGTAACGGACACAGAACAAAGAAAACAACGAACGAAAACTCACCCTCAAGGCCATCCCAACCACACCGTGTGACAAACCAGAGTCGCTAATCTCCAGAAGAGACCTGCTTTCGGCAGTGGAGCACAGAAGGTCGAATTGGGGCACCAAATCCACCGTATCCTCCAACATGTTAAAGTTTGACGGGATTTTGAGCACACGGGAAGGACCTCCCGCCCTCACATCGACCCTGATGAAGCCTTCTTCGAACATCCTCATGTCCTCAGGATCAATGTTTGAATCAGACTCATAGTCATCCACCACCACGCCCTTCAACCTCTCATCGGCCGAAGAAGAGGTGCGAGCCTGTTGAGATGTTGATGGTCCACTAAGAATAATTGTGGGGGTCACCGAATTCTACCATGATACTACAACGACCCTTTCTATGCCCGAAACAGGTATCGCTTGCACTCCCAGGACGGCATCGCCTCCGGTTTCAGACACCACCGAAACAGGGTCAACCCTCAAGGGAGATTCAATCAAAGACGTCCCCTCAGACGTTATCCTCCGCCTCTTTGACGGGGCCTCTTCTCCATCATAAGAAGTTTGACCGATAAATGAACCGTGGGGACCGGAGTGTCCGGCCGAGGAGCATAATCCGTACGACCAGATCTGGACGCAGACTCGATCTGCGAAATAGCCCAATTCTGGGTGCCCTCATCCGCAACCGCCCCTAGTACGAGCCTAACAGAAGAAGCCATCTGACAGAAAGCAAGAGCGAGAGCCCTCGCCCTCGCCCTCGCCCTCGCCCTCGCCCTTCTCCGACCTGTCAATGAGACATTCGACCAAATAAAAATATAAGGCAAAGAAAAATACAGAGCAAAGGGCAAAGTAACTGAGACCAAGATGGGGCGATTTACCGGCGGAAGGTTTGCATCCAAACCTCTCATGGGGTGCCCATGTGCGAATTCCCACCATATGAGGAAGAACCGAGCTCACCCACCCGCGAATATCAGCAACTTACAGAGGGGGTAGTCTCTCGGTTGTGAAAACAAAAATAATCAACTAGATCACTAGGGGAAAACAACCGAAAAGCAATGTAAGAAAAGAAAAAAAGATAAGGAAGAAAGGCCTACGGGCGAAATTCCAGGTCTCAGGGAACCCAGAAGTGGCGGTTGGTCTTGTCGTCCATCCAGACCACCAGACTCTTAGTGCCTCGGTAACGAAGATGTAGCATGGTGCCCCTATGAAAACTGGGGACGAAGAGGTGAAGCAGATGTTGAAGAGAAACCCCACGGTCGGCCAGCTCCACATACTTGATAAGCACTAAGAAGAGTTTGTATATATACGGGGTGAGCTGAGCCGGACACACCTCATAGAAGCGGCAGAAGTCTGCCGCCAGAGAGGGGAGGGGAAACGTGTATCCGATGATAAAGGGGTATGCGTAGAACACGCAGTATCTTGGGAGGTGCATGTGCACAATGTCCGAACCCGCTGGAACAAGTTCGATATGCTCAGGGAGTCTCCATTTAGCTTTGAATGCCGCGAGCGCTGAAGCATCCATCATAGAGAGAACAAGTTCACGCTCATCTTCAGCAGGGCTATTGAAGTCAGTTCTTGCCTTCCCTAGGCGGGGCACCACTTCGTCCACCGTTGGAAAACTCTCTTCCTCCGCCAAACTCGCTCCATCTTCGAGGGAGGGTATATCATTTTCCGGCACCAGAGCACCAACGACTCGATTAGGGTTAGAAGAAGCACTGGCCATTGCTTTGGGTGATTGTACAGGTCAAAAATATAAAGAAAGAAGGGTAACAACCATGAGGATTGCTGGCGGAAAAAGAAATACAAAGAACTAGGGGAGAAGAAAGAATGTTTTTAGGATTTTCTTATGAACGATTGGGGAACATTACATTCGAATGGGAAACTCTTTCCTATTTATAGAGACATAAACATGCTGGTTTGAGAAACCAAGCGCTGTCTTTTTTCAAAAGTACGGAAGAGGCATGGGAAACGATGCGGCACACGGAGAACATGTGCCATAATGACACCTGACGAACTTAATGTCATTTCAAATTTACACACTGGTCTGACGAAGCATTCAAAACATCACATCATCTCGCTAAGAGGTGCTCGCCCATCGCCCAAGAATGTTCAAATTTCTCAAAAGTTTACGAATTGACGAGGTCCGCCCATCGTGCTCGCCCAAAGACGACCCCAATAGGCGGAGGGACTAACTGTATGGGTCGAAATCTGTCCACATGAGAATCAGCACCAAAAAAAGAATGGCGAGAAGGCGATTAAGCCGTGGTTGTATCCACAAGGCACCATAGCGACGAGCATCTAGGCCACGACCGAGGTCGAACTACCAGAAAGCCTCTACCGCGAAGCACACGCCATTGCACTTTGGGAGGACGACCTAAAATGCAAGCAACAGACTAAAGTATCCTGGCTAAGACCGTTGGGTTAGTGGGAACACCCAGTATACATGATAAGAGAATGATAGAGGGGGGCTTCTTTCTCTCTCAACAGATAAGAACAGGAAAATTAGCCACAGAACCAAGAGAGGGTTTAAAACCTTGTTTTTGATCTTTGTAATCATCATTATGGAATCAATAAAGATGTTCCTGTGGCCGTTAGTGGTGCATCTATTTTCTTTTTCCACTTTATCTTACATTATAGAGAAGTAGCATCGAGAATGTAAGTTCGTTGTGAACGTTTGATATTTTTTGTAATCTCAACAAGTTCATGAGCTTAATCATATCTTATTTTTACTACTTAACATCTTTCGATCTAGAGTTAATTATCCTTGACTATAATTTATCCTATATTTTTTTATTAATTTGTTTTAAGAAAAGGTCAACATTTTTTTGGTAAAACAAAAGTAACTCCAAGGAATTACGTCCATATAACATTAAGCATTATATTGGTTTAAAGATTTTGAAGAGTACTCTAATAAAAATCAATATTAGTCTTGTCTAAGATACAAGTTCACAGAATATAAGAAATATAAAAGATAGGTATAACATGTGCTTGCAGAATTGAGTCAGAAGGATAGGTAATAATAATAACAAGTGGATATTAAGGACCCGTTTGACCATGAGTTTTGTCAAAATAAATTTGGGATTTATATGACAAGCTCATGTTTTGCCATAAATTTTGCTCATATTTCGGCAAAATCTCAAATCCCAAACTTCAAATCTCAAAATCACCCTAATTGCTGATTTTGGGCCAAAATCCCAAAACTTGGGAATTTTATACATATTTTTCTAAAATAAAGTTGAGAAATATATTTTGAAAATGTATGTCCAAATACATTTTCATCTTCAAACCAAATTTGATTCAAATCAAAATTTTCAAAATAAATTTAAGAATTTATGGCCAAATGCTAGCTAAGTTTTCAGTTGACTGACAAGAGTGGTGTTGCCATTAATCACACTCCTTTCTAGTTTACTACTCTTATTTCACAACTTGGGACGATAGTGACACCAATTTCTCAAATTCTGTAATACATTGCACATGAAGTTGAAATAGGATGTCAGATCAAATCATTGGAGAACATGTCAGAGTTTCACATTCACACATTGGTTGATGTATGGGGTATAGTATTTTTCTTTATATGCTCGTCGGAGAAATTTACCCTCGTATTCTAACTTTTGAGGTAGTCTAAGGTTCATATTTTCTTAAAATAGTATGGGAGCTACATCCATCTTTTATATTTATAAATTACTCAATATTGGATTGTCATATTATGTTATTCACTCCATGAGCACACAGAGGGTATTAGAATGCCAATTGGTTAAGGTATTGGCGTTTAGTCTCTTAATATTGTCTGATACAATTGTCACTACATATAGATTATATTTCAAGGTTGAATTAAGTCTAAAGTATATTTCAAATCAGACTTTTAAAAATATGATATTTAGGGACTGGTGCGCTAGCTAGTACTTAACACATATTTGAAGTCACATCCGTATTGTTACGCGGCGCCTTCCTGAGATGCTTTGGAAGGGCGACGTAAGGCTAAGCAACCGATGTTAGGGTGGTTGATGTCCGCCAAATAAGGTCCCCGCCACACGCTAGACTAGATTGTCAGTGCCGTGTGGGAAAACCAATGCCAACAATTGAGAGAACAGTAATGATGTTTGAAATGATGAAAGCTGGATTGCAATAATGAAAGCTATTACAAAAGGAATGGAAATGCGGTGTCGAGGGGTAGAGACACCAGTACAGGGATTTGCTTGCTTGAAAGTTTTGAATGCTTGATACCCCCTAATAATGCTTTAAAAATATAAACCCAAGTTACATGAGTAGACTAAACTACGCTAGAGAAACATAATGAAAGTATATGGAATAAAGCTAGTCTATAATTACAAATAAAAGGACTTAGTTTTCTACAAAGGTAGAAACAGGTCCGTTGGCAGCAACTTTG